>JAAAKE020088021.1:0-43439 GCA_010014785.2 Anisolabis maritima | reverse complement strand
CAAGGACCTCAATCTTTGGCTTGGAATATTTTAAAAATACGATTAAAATATTTTCATCCATATATGGATGCGTATCTGGTATTTATTTTAAAAAATTTCACAGTTTTCAAATAAAAAAATAAATAAAAAAAAAGATTAATTTAAAAAAATTCATAATTGTACTTTTCTCATTGTAATTTTTTTAAATAAAGAAATTAAAAAAACAAACTTTATAGGTTTTTGAAACTAATATGCTTTTATTGAAAAATTTATTCATATATTATTAATATTCCGCCATTAATATAATAAGGTAATTGAATTTAATTATCTCAGGTGTGGCGTTGATAACCATTTAAATAAGTAACCCTCTTAAACATGTTTTATTTATCAAAAAAATATTTGAATGTTTAAGTAATTTTATAATTAAAGAACAAAGTAACGAAGAAACAAACAATTTTTTATGGAATTCAATTTTAAAGAAATTCAATAAATATTTCCTTCTAGAAGAGAACCAATAAAAAATTTAATTGAATAAAATATCCTCCTCGTTCAGTTAATTTGAGAGAAAGTCACACTTTTGGGGGTGGGGGGGAGGGGGTAGATTCTATATTAATCAAAATATATTTTTAAACAAGAAAGTCTGGATCACTGTACTCGTTTTCACTATCAGATAATTCTTTCCTTCTTTTCTTTTTGTGTCGATGTTTTTTCCTTTCGGACTTATGGCTCTTATGTAACTTATGACTTTTAGATTCCTTTAACGAAGGTTTCGGCGGGACGATAGTCAACTTTGGTATTTTACGCGGAGTTTCCTAGAAGAAATCAGTAATTAATAAACAAATATTATAAATAATTCAATATAAGGTAAAGGATGGCGAATAGGATTTGTTCAACGTTGTCAAAGTTGAAATTTTATTAGAGATTTTCTGTGTTAGCACAGCTATATGTGTGTATTAATAGTTGACCAAATTAAGGTGGTTTTGTTTGGCTTATTATAACCTATGAAGGAAGAGATGGGAATAAATAATGAGTTTAAAAAATATTTGTGAATATTATTATAAATTGCTTTTAATAAAATGTTTCTTTTGATTATACCTAAAAAATGAATTGCATTCCAGAAGTTTTTCTGAGTTCATATACTAGTGTGATAGGATCAAATAAATCTTACAGATTTCATTCTCAAACGTTTTAATTTCATTAATCTCGGATTTTTATTTCAGTAAAACACATATACTAAACTATAAAGAATTTTGTTCATAAAAAAAACACAAATATTAATCGGTGTATTGAAATGTCGGTCAAATAAGGAATTCAAATATTTCAAATAAATTACTTCATGGTATATACACCAGATAGTAGCTATTAAAAGACTGGCTCCAAATGGATACCCTAGGAACTACTGGTCAAGGGCAAGGCTATTGAAAAGTAAATCAAGTCAGCTCTGGTAATTCACCTCTCTGAATCAACTAAAAGTGAAAGTTTGTTGTGGATTTGTCGGAGCAGACAGTCCGGTGATTGGACTGTATTGATTTCTGACAATCAGATTTTCGATTGTTGCTTACTCTACTAAAAATCTGACTGTCATATTGTGGCAGAGAGTCTGAAGAATTTTCTTACTACCATCTTATCATTTTAGCCTCGTTTAGCCATGATCAAAAAATAAACAGTTCTTAGCCGCGGACCGGCCCAAACTGAATGGACATAACCCGGATCGTCAGATTATCAGTTTCATCACTTTTTTAATGCGCATGTACAAGACTTTCTTTTTTTTTTTCTCTCTGTTCTTACAAACCTTATGATGACGCGCCTGGTCTTTAGCACATAAGCCAAACTTTAGGCACTATTTTTAAAACTTAGATATATGGTTTTAGATAAAAGCTTCTTATCGTCTGAGAAAATGTAAAAAAATTTCAAAAAGCAATTTGTAAAAATAAAAAAAAATTAGAATAATGAAAAATTGCTGAAAAATATTTCGAGAACCTAAAAAAAGTATTAAAAATTATAGATAGTAGGGAATTTCTTACCTTTAAATCTGACTTCTCAGATTCAGCCTCAACCGCTTGTTCTCCAGAACCTGTATTAACGCCTGGCGTTTGAGTAGGTTGTGTTGGACCAAGAGGTCCTCCTGTTCTACCATGACCAGGGGTGGATGGAGTAGCTCCGGACGATATTGATCCCTTGCCACCTTGTTTAGTAGGTGGAGCATCGTCGTCATCCAGATCTTCTGGATCAAATTTGAGCATCAATTGCTTAAACTGTAAAAAAAAAAACAAAGAATAAAAATTTGTAAGCATATTAGAGAATGTCAAAAATTAATAAAAATATGATGGTTTTGGAAAAAATTGGACTTTTCCTAGAAATTTTTAATATATTTTTTTATTAATTTGCTTGATTTTAATTTAAATCTATATATGCTCTTAATGTTTTCCATGTTCATTTAAGACAGAGGTGTCAAATTGGCTTAATTTATCAAAAAAATTTAAATTAAATTTAGCAGTTTATATTCAATGAGGATCAATAGATTGAGACCACTCCTGGGATATATAATATCTTTTCATAAAAATAAATAATATTTTTTAAAAATGAAAATATTGGGAAAAGTGTAAAGTTAAATTGTAATTTTTATGATTTGTTTCCTGACCTTCCTTTCCTTGTGTACCCACTTTTTAAAATTAGATTTAATGAACTAATCTTATGCGAAATATTTCCTATCATTATTCATTTTGTTTTTTTCTCAACTGTCCCTTTTTTGTTTTTTTTGCTTAAGCATTCCTTGTTTTATATTTCGTTCTATATTCAGTGTTTTTCCCCCTAAGAAAGACTATTCTATTGAAACACTTTATTAAAGAATGAATAAATGTTCTAAAAATTAATTATTTTGTGTTTTAATTAAAAGTGATAATCTTAGGAACGCTTTGAACTTTTGTCAGCCTATAATCATTGTCCCCTTTTGATTCAAATTAGTGTAACAGTTCTAGTAGCAAAAATTTTTTACTGTTCTCTTGAGATCAAAGCTGCAGTACTCAATTCTAAAAATAAAAGTATTGGAAATTGGTACTCAGTAGATTTAGGGGATTACAATATTTTATTTAAAGAACTTGATGTATTGGTAATATAATTTAGAGTACTTTCTTTAAGAAGTAATGATATTTATGAAAAAATACTTTAGTGCTATTAGTTAGTTGTTAGTACTTAAGTATTTTCAAGACAATACCGAATATTCAAGTATTTTTGACAAGTAGTGATACTTAGTAGGGCAAGTAAAAAAATATATTTGATGCAGGGTCTCCCGGTACCTTTATTAAGTACTGGCAGCAGCTCTGCTCGAGATATTTGTATAGTAAAGAACTTCCGAGTCCAAATGAGTATGGCACCCTGGTTTAGACTTTTATTATTTTTGGTAAGGAAAAAGAAAAAAATATATATTTAAAAAAATAATTACTATTAATAATATCATTTTCAAATTTAAATGTTTTTAATGATGGATGGATGATGGAAGAGAGGGAATTTAATGTCTATTTAATACTTCTCAACTAATAAAACGATATGCAATTTCTTACAAGCAAATAAACACTATCAATTAAAAAAAAAAAAAGCTTTCTAAATTTACAAATAATTCTTTCTACTTTACATGCAATTTATTACTCGTTAAATTATAAAAAATAAATAAATAATTACGTCTAAGTATTGCTCTATAAGAGCTTTGCGAGCAGTTATATCCAAATCAGCAGTAGGTTCCTCTTCTCTGAGCTTTGATAATGTCGCTTTCGGGTTAAATTGTGAGTTACTTTTCCTATTAACTGTTTTTTCATAAATCTTGGCCGATTCTGAAGGTGAATACTGTGTTATTTTTCTGTAATAAATTAAGAAGGAATTAAAAACTGTATATATTTTAATTTCGAGAAATAAGGACATTTTTTGATTGGTGTTCTTTTTTGATGACTGTAGCAGATAATGTGAAGACGGGATTCCCAGATACAACTAGGTGAAAAATAAAAACAGCTATGTTCTTGTTGCCAACGATTCATGATTCATACGCCTGTCATGTACTTCCTCATAACTAACAAGTAATCAATATATTACTCCTGAGGAGTCTTGGCGAAACGTCTGCTATAAGAACAAATCTGTTTTTATTTTTCCCCTGGCTGCATCCGGGAATCCCGTTCCAAACTCAAATTTTAAATTAAATTAATTCGCAAAAATTTAACTATCTATATTAAAATCAGAAAAAATGTTAAAAGAAAAGAAGCATCGAGTTTTTTTTACCAGAATAATTACACCTAATTTTTTTAGTTATGTTCAAGAGTATATAGGTATACAATTTTATATTTTGCACTGTTATTTAATGAAGAGATCAAAAACTAGTTAGCAGGCTAAGATAGTAGATAGGCCAAAGAATATGGTTTTTCCTTCGGGAGATCCTATCTTGTAATCCCATTATTTTGATTAAATCAAGTCTTTAATCATCCTGCATCTTGAAAATAAAATTTGAAATGTCATAGAAATTTTTAAAAGTTAAAAATAGTAATTTTCATAGCTATGGGATGCCAGAGATACCACGCCCCCTCTTCCCTCCCAAAAAATATCATAAGATGTGAATTTTAATATATTCTAAATAAAAGATCATCATCCTATAAATTGTATTTTAAGTTTGTATAGTATGACAATGCCTGATTAGGCTTATGGTTGTTTTATAAAATATTAAAATAAAAATATACTTACGCATCACTAATACCATAAAGGTCTTTTAGGTGTTGCTTTAAAACTAATAATAAAAGGCAGCCCTGTGATGCCGTAATACATTCTTGGAGTATTCTTGTATCCTCCGGAACGCGACTTAGGAGGATTTCTTGGTCTTCATCTTCATCCTCTTCTTCGAGATAGTTTGTATTGGCTGTTGTTTGTTCGTTGATTCCAGCACCGGCTTCTTGACCCATACATGAATCATTGATCGCCATTGAAGGTGGAGGAGGTCCAGGGGCATTCGGTAGAGGAAGAAGAGCCTCTCGAAATGCTTGTAGGAGATTCGTTCCTGATACGGAGATCATTATGTCTATCTGGTGAATAATGAATAACGGCTCGTCTTGAACCTGAAAATTATTTATTTAATTATAATGGATGCAGTAACGGTTGTCAAAATATTTAAGAATTTGGAGAATTAAAACCTACTGTTTTCTAAACTGCCACTTACTTCACTATCACTGCCAATAGAGTGAAGTGAGTGGCACCTAGGAAAACAACTGATTTTATTTCTATGGTTCCTTATTATTATTTAATTTCAAGATACAACTTAGTACAATACAATTCTTTGAAAATAAATTTTTCCAGAGAAATAGCAATATATTTTTAATTAAGGAAATCCGAATCTTCTCTTACGAATTATTATATTAAGGTTCTAAATCGGATCCTGGGACTTATTTTTTTAAATTTGAAAAATAATTTCTAAATTAATTATAACTATACTAATTCACACTGTTTAAAAGGAGAGTGCTAAACTAGTAATTTAGAGTACAGATCCCCTCTCTTTTAAATAACAAATTTGAAAGGAATAAATTTATATTTTAAATTGAAATATTCATATTCAAAAATTCAAATTCATTTGAGCTTAAATGGCCCCGAGTTAATAATATATTTTTATAATAGAATAAGACAAGACTCTTTATAACCAAGTGGTACCCTAAAATTCATTTATTCAAATATCTCTAATTGAAGATTAAGTGTTTAAGAAAAGGAATGTCAAACTTTCACGCAATTCTTAATTTATTATTATTTAGAGTTAAAAAAAAATTTTAATAAATTTACCAATGAATAAAAATTTTTTATATTTTTTGTACATTGAAAGAAATTCAAAAAATTTGAGTCTAAAGTTAATTTATATATACAATATAAGTTAAGCTTCCTCTTCTTTCGAAATAAAGAAAATAAATAGAGTTTGGGTCTGCCCTTATTATTGTAAATATTAGTACAGGGTGGGTCAAAAGTAATTTCACTATTTTAAAATAGAAAAAAAAAACAATTTTTAAAATTATTTAAATAACCCGTGGGGTAAATGAGTTTAAGATCTCTTGATTTATATATATACAATATAAGTTAAGCTTCCTCTTCTTTCGAAATAAAGAAAATAAATAAAGTTTGGGTCTGCCCTTATTACTGTAAATATTAGTACAGGGTGGGTCAAAAGTAATTTCACTATTTTAAAATAGAAAAAAAAAAAACAATTTTTAAAATTATTTAAATAACGCGTGGGGTAAATGAGTTTAAGATCTCTTGGTTTAAGAAGTCAAAATGAAGCAAGATTTTTGAAGCCAAAATTAGTATGTTTCAAAAAATCTTATTTCATTATGTTAACATGCTTTATGTTTAAGTTTTTATATGATGCCATACCTGATAGGGAAAATATGCTAAATTATCTGAAAGATATAGCATTTGACCAAGACTTGTTTTTACTTGTTCATCAAATTGTTTCAAAATTGAAAGAACAAGACCGCGACGTTGTTGTCTTGTGCCCCTCAATATTGAATATAAAAATCCATTGAGGGCTCCAGGCATTTCGCCTTCCTTCAATCTGAATCCTCTCACTGGACCTGATGGTCCTTGTAAAATACGCTGTAATTTATAAGATAACCGAATACCCGTTAAAGATTTCATATGAATGAAACCAGGATATTTTTTCTCGATATCTTGTAATTGTTTATCAGCACTATGGCTAACCATTTTTTCGACATCGGTACTCATGCAAATTAAATAGGGAACAATCTGTAAGATAATATTATTATTAATATTTTTTATTACTAAAATTAATATAAAAATAATTTTATATACCTGTACTGGGTGTACAAGACCTTGCTGCAAAATAAGTTGAATAACTTTAAGTGCAGCATGTCTGACATTGATATTTGGATGAAGAAATGATTCGAGGATTTCTTTAAGGTAGACTTGTATAATTGTGCTCGCCATTCCTGATGAAATATCTCCCATTTCTTTTAGATTTTCTTGCTTAGAAAGTTTTGCCCCTGTAATTATAAATCTAATTAATATTTATAATAGGGAGTAGAATAGAGCTGGAGCACAAGCGTATTAACGAGTATGTAACATGAAGGTCATCAGGTGCCTCGAGCTTCAAGGAGGAAATTACTTTTTTGATCAAATATTTTCCCAAATTTTTTAATCTCGTCCCATCACTTTTCCTTTCTAAACAAATTTCACCTGTATTTTTTTGTTTTATTTTTAAGATAATGAAATAAACAAGAATTTATGAGTTCTTAGTTTATATTGCATATATTCACTCATTGTTATTTAATTATGAATTAATAATTAAATTTTTTCAAATGAATTGAAATTAATTTACTTACACTCTCTATCCTGTCTTATCATTCTCCTTTCCTCTTCATCTAAATACATTTCAATATTATTGAGAACCTAAAAATAAATAATATATATTTAAAAAACAAAACAAAAAGGAAATGGAATAAAAATGATATAAAAGACTTATTTTCGGCCTAAAATACTATAATTCTGAAAAATTATCTATATATATGGTATTCCAGGATTTATTTTAAAGATCTAGTTGTTGAGAATAATTTAAAAGAAGATGAAAGTATTACGATCCATTAAAACTAAATCTAGTTGAAGTTTCTAAATGGACAGGAGTATCGTATTATGTCTAAAAACTTTTTTGAGAAAATAATAGTGCATTTCCATGAATAAGAGATTCAAAATTCTATTTTAGGCCGAATTAGTCCTTTTATTTTATTAGGAATACAAAAGTATTTTGAATTTACCTGTGTTCTCATTTGTAAAGGAGCATCTTCGTCTGTTAGAAATTTATGATACAATGATTTTAAATCAATACCCAACATAAAATCATAGTAACGTATACATAATGAACCAATTGCTTTTAATGTGTAAGTTTGGATATCTTCGTTGGGTTGTTGTACAAAATAAATAAACGTTTCAAAGACTTGGTCTTTGATATTTTCCTAAAAAATAAAAAAATAATAATCAATAAAAATTTCAAATAAGTAAATAAATAAATACTAACCGGAAGTCCTTGAATAACATCTTTATCCATGAAATCAAAATGCCGTAATAAAAGACCGACTGTATAAAGAGCTCGTCTGAAGAAAGGTCTTGCTCGAATTAAGTTTGGATTGTCTGGATTTGATTGATATACATTTTTATAATCTGTTAAGTGACCATAATATTTTTGAAAACAATCTCGAATTAATTTAAAATTACGGGTTACATTATTCACAACTGAACCCAGACAAGAGAGGCAAGATGCAACCACTGTTTTATCGTGTTGTAAGATTAATTTAACAGAGTCCTCCTCTAGTTGAGCAAGGAATGTTTCACTCGGATGTTCCATTAAAGGAACAACTAATTCTAAGGTTCGTGCAACGAATCCTATCAATTCATAATCACATTTCGTCAAACATTTCAATGACAAATAAGGTTGAAGTGTGATTGCGTGATTGACTAAAAGTTGAGGTCGAATCTTAGCGAATAAATAAAGTGTTGTAAGGCAAGCAACAAGACGTTGCGATGAGCCTGCGCCGCCTGATGAAGGTCCATCTCCTGAAGCGTTACCATTTCCATTACTTGTACTAGCTCCTGTTACATCAGGAGCTTCTTCAAGACGAAGGACATTTTCGATTAAACAATCAACTATTTGTTTACAAGCCGTTAATAAAGGTTTTGGTGGTTCTGAATGGATCTTTGTAGAATCCTCTTTGTCCTCCTTTGGTTTAAACAACTGAAATTAGAGATAAATAAAAATTAATTCTTAATTATATATGACTTTTTTCTAAATATAAATGGAGCATATTTCAGATATTTCAGTCAGGGAGAGTTGCGGTAATCAGTATTAAAAATACTAGAAGATAGTGATCGGTACTTTCAAGTATTCCTTATAATATACTAGTATCACGAACTTTTGGAAAGTAATAAATAAAAAATATAATTCATAGTTACTGAGTACTCCTAGTACTTTTATACTTTTATAAAGTACTGGCAACAACTTTCAGTCAGAACTGAATGTGTGAATGTCTAATAATATATTCGCTAAGTGTCCTGATAAACTTTTTGAAGAATTTAAATTAGAATTGAGCCAAACGAATCATTAAGTCTTAACAAAAAAGAACCATTCATGAAAAAATCAAATATATTTTGACTAAAATATATAAAAATATTTGCAATAGGTAGTGGTTTACAGAAAGGGTCCAGGACTGCAAAATCACCAGTAAATATATTGTTTAAATGTGCGAGATGATTGCATTGATTGGGCATAATTGGCACTTATTAGATTCGAACCAGAAACTTTCATCAAGAATATGTTCATCCTTATACCAAGATGTACCAGTCCAGTAAACAAATTATCTCGCTTTTTGAATTTAGGATTTGGTACAAGTTTTGTTAATTTTAGGAGAGATGATAAGAAATTACTTTTTTCCAAAGAATAATTAATATTTTTTTTTTGTTTTAAGGACTTTATAGGAAACTGTGCCTGCTAACCGGCATTTACGTCTTTTTAAATTTGAAGATGCTAACTCGAACTCCAGAACTGTTATCAGATAAAAAATATGATTATAATTAAATATTATATATTTTTTTTAAATAAGAAATTTGTTGAAAAGTTTGTCTACAAATAAAAATTCAAAATTTTTAAGAAACGAAAAAGAGTTTGTAGTTTGTAATTTTAGATAATTAAGAAAATTTTAAATACTTTATACACTTACACTAAGAAGAAGTTGCTCAAACCATTCTAGACCAATTTCTTTGGAGGCAGCTACAACATTTGTAATATTCATTACTTTTCTAAGTAATGTAGCATGATCTTGTTGCGGTCTTTCTCGTACAGGAGTAAACCACATATTTTGAAATACCTCCATAACTAATTTACGGATTCCTAAAAGTAGAAAAGTAAAATATTAAGAAGTGAAAATAATAATAAAGGAGAAGCTTTATAATTTTAAAAATGAATAATATGAATATTACAATTATCTTCTTGAAAAAAATTAAGTCTTTAGTTACCTTCTTCATCATTTACTCGTCGAATCATTTTTACACATATTTCCGGAATTTTGGGAAATTCTGGACACTCTATACAAATATCTTTTAAAATTTTAATAACACGTTTACGAACACTAACCCCCGTATCCTAGAAAAGATAAATTTTACATAGATATATTTGCGAAAGAAATAAAATAAAATTGACATATATTGTAGTCTTACCAATATACGAGATAATAACATTCCATAATATTTATCAATTAATTCAGGTCGACTGAGGACAAATTTGCCTACAAGATCCACTGCAGCTTCTCTTACAGATGTGGCATGATCAAGAAAGGAATGCCTCACGCCGGTTTGCATATCAAGACGTGCTAATACAGAAGGATCAGCTTCCACAACCATAGTAAGGCATTTGAGTGCTTTAGTTCTTATAGCAATCGAAGATTCTGTTAATACACATAAAATTTGTTTTAAATAAAGATCAAAGCTTTTTGAAAAGCTCCTTTTAGATGCCAGATAACGAGATATTAGTTCTGCATTACAATAATCTATATATGTCTGTGAAACATGAACTCGATTGCTGCCTGTCCCTTTTTCTTGGAAAGGCTTAATTTTACTGATTAAAAAATTTTTAGTCTGTTCACTGAGGCGATAAGCCGCACTTTTGTCTGAGGCCGCGTCAGGTTTTTCACCCTCTTCTTCTTTTTCAGACGTTGATGATGGAGGATCCTCCTCATCTGAACTAATAACAGCTCCTCGACGTTTCCTTCGACCTTTTTCTTTTGAGACCGGTTTGGGGCGAGAAGGTTTTGCAGGGGATGTTCTGTCCACAGTTGCGTCTCGGTACCATTGAGCAATATAGAAATGTCTCGAATAATAAAGAGCTGGATCATTTTGTCCAGTTACTGCCAGATAATCTAATAAAACGCGCTGAAGAAATTGTGTTCTTTCTTCCTCTGAGAGCTCTGATTCCGATTTCGAGACCTGATAAATCAAGATAAAATTATAAAAATGAAATTTTCGGATTAATTTTGTACCTAAAATGGCGACTTGGTTTATTTATACAAAGTCATCAAGGAAGTAACAAAATAAATCCCTCAATGTGAGAATAGATATTCATCTATTAAAAAAAAAATTATATTATACAATATTTTTCTCTTTTTTTTTTAATTTCATCAAAAGTATTTAATACTTCTAATACAATATTGAGTAATAAAATGATTTTGGAAAGTACTGCTAATGTTACTTACTAGTAAAAAAAATTTGATATAGATTTTTCAGAGTATTTTTATAAATGACAACAAATCTGTTTTCAGTGAAAGTAAATTTCGCAAAATCCATTACTTCATTTTGCGAGACTAAGAGAAAGTATATAAAAAAGCATTAATTCTAGATAATTTTTTTGAATTTTGGTTTCGATGACTATGCTTATCTATTAATATATATAAAATATGTTTGTTCTAGGAATACATTATTAGTATAATAATAATAATAATAATAGGTAAAGAAGAAAATAGAAAATAATTATTTCAATATCTCATGAAAATAAAGTAATAAATACCGATTTTCTAATGCTACTTTCTTCATCACGTTGTTCTTCCAATTTTATTTCATTTATAATTTGGTCAATAGTGTCAATTTTAAGATGTGAGACCACTGCGTCTTTTCTTAACCGAGCTGCCACTACTCCCAAATAGTCAAGAGAGGCCACTCTGAGTGACATGTCTACTGATTTATTTGAAAAATTATTTACCTTAAAATACATGTAAAATTATACATTAGATATTATTAAGATGTTAATTTAAAAATTCAAACAACATACCAATAATTTCCCTAAAAGGCTAAGTAACAATTCGGTTGCTGGCCATTCGGGCTTATTTACTGTTGTTAATAAATCCTGTACAAAATTCTCAAATAGTGGCCGATAGTCAATTTCTTCTGATTTACTTCCACATTTGTTGAGAAATACAGTCAAAAAATTAGCAGCTGTCATCGTTGCTGTTTCATATTTATTTACAATCAAAACATCTCGATCCACCTGTAAAGTAGTAAAAAGTAAATTCATAGTAAAAATTTAATGAGGTAAAATTTTCACCTTACACTTAATCTATTTGGTAATATTAAATTTAAACAAATATATCCTCAAAAACAGAGGCAGCCGGAATTTCAGGTCGTTGGAAAAGGCAAACGATCTATGGAAGATGGAACCAAACCCTCCTCAAATGATGACCAAGTTTATATTAAAAGGGGAGAAATTGTTTCACTCCCCCCCCCCCCCAACAAAAATGACGCTCTTGCTTAAAACATAAATTCAAGATGTGAGAAACAGAAATATCAATACTGTGGTAAATTCTGGCAACTTATATTTTTATAAAATAAATTTATATTAAAATTATAATAATACTAACGGAAGGAGTTTTTGTATCTTCACTAGAGCTAGATAAGCTAGTTGGTACCATCGATGAATCGCCACATAAATTATCTGGTAAAGCAACAACACATTGAATGAGCTGAAGAACCAATGCGGTCAACATTTGAATATGTTCTTCGCTATTAAGGCGATACGTCCGAAGACTGCGTTTGCTAGAAGGAAGCCTTGCTATTGAAGCAAGGATATCATCGAGTAATAACCTACGATGCTTCTCATACTTAGTAAATATCTGAAACAAAAATAAATTAAAAATAAAATATTAATTGATCAAAAATAAAATAAAGCAAGTTGAATTAATATAAAATACACGCATCGAGAAAGGAGTAAAAAATATTATTTTAAAATAAAATTTTTTCATATTCTGGTTAATATAGAAAAGAAGGATATTAGGCATATTATGACCAGTTACGCAGAAGTTTTTTAAAATTGAAATTTTGAGGGATTTTAAATAATAATAAATGTATAAATCTTTTCTATAAACTTGTTATCGAGATCTATAATCTTAAGACAACCTGGGGTTTTAAAAAAATAATATTATAAATGGTATAAATATTATAAATCAGCTAGCTTTTTTTTGAATTCTATATCGTCAGTTGATTCATGCATTTTTATCATCAACTAGTTAATATAAAATACCTTTAAATATATATTAATATATATAATAGCCTTTATAATCAAAGTTTATTTGAAGCTTAAAAGAATATATGAAAGAAGGAGATTATAATAAAAAATGGAGTAGGCTAATACTATTTATTAAATTAATAATAACCTGAAACTTTCTTATTTTGATAGCAAAATTTCTTTCTAGTTGACAAAATAAGATGTATTTTATCTAAAATTAATTAATTAACTAATTAAAAATGAATCGAATTGGCAAATGTTGGCATTTTTGAACATAGTTGGAAAATTTCTTTCAAGTTGACAAAATGTGTCTATTTAAAATAAGTCAAAATTTTTGTAGTTTTGCTCCCCTCTAAAAATTTGCCTTGAATATATTAAAATAACTCTCACAAAAATTATTTTATTAAAAATAATATTTGGCTTCAAATTGCCCACTTCTAGATATACATTTATTTATTTATATCTGAATCATATGAATTGAATAGATCTCGCAAATCCTTCTAATATTAAAATAAGGTTATTTACCACTGTGACAAGACGTAGTGCTGATAGTTGTAATTCGGAAACGGATTCAACGAAAAAAGGAGCGACTCCCATTGAGGATGCGTGAAGGACTGCAGTATCAGTCAGCACTTGGATATGCAACAATTCAGCAAGCACGCTTACAAGTTCATGTAACTTGTTATATAGGGTCAGGATACTTTTTTCACGAACTTCTTTTCCATGACCACGGTGCTTCTTCCTTCCATGGCCATGATCTAGCGAAAAGATTAAAGATATTTTGGTACTGGCTAATACGATTTATTTGAAATAGGTGGTGAATTTCAAATAATTTTATTTATTATTTTTACCTTTTCCTTTAGGATCCACTCGATAGACAGGATCGAATGACGGATATATTGTATGATGTAATTGATATTTTGTGAAAGCAACAACCCGATCAATTACATCTTCTAAATAAATTTGTTTAGGCATATTCGCAGAAGTCATGATGTAGAGAGCGGTTAGAGAGGCATCAGCTGCTCTCATTACACGTTCCATTGTTAATTCTAACCAAAGTTTAGATTCATCCTCATCATCGTCCTTGGGGAAAAAATTATTATTATTATTATTATTTATAATCAGTATGAATATGTTTTTATTAAAGTCAAGGATAATTCTAGTTTGGAAATAATTAGAATAACTTACAGGATCCGCTATAGGCGATACTTTAACTCCGTCCCGAATATTTTTCTCCAGGATATTGAGCAATCTAACCAAGCGCTCAGCTGGTATAGATTCCATAGCACCTAAAGTTTTTAACTTTGCTGCTTCCGAACATAAATCTTGAAGTTGATATTTTGGAATTAATGCTTCGGCAGGGACATCAGCTTCATCATCTATAAAAAAAAATGTTATTAGAAAAATATATTTATATCTAAATTATTATAATTAGAAAAATTAGATTACCTAATTCGGTTGTTAAATCAAGGTCTTCTGTATTTTCAAAAATAGTATCAATAGAACGATTGAAGCGTTGATAAGTATTAGTCTCCATTAATTCTTCAATACTTAATTTTTCTTCAGTTTTTACAAGTTTCTTTTCTATTTTTCTTAATTTTGGTTTTGAAATTATTGGTTCTATAAAAAAATCAAAATTAGTGATAAAAAAAGTTATTAAAATAATTATAAAAACACAATTCAATTAAACATCAAATATTCAGAATCATAGAGAGAATTACTGATGATCCGAAGTCATATATATATATATATATATATATATATATATAAATATGCAATTTTGAAAATGATCTTAATTTGAAAAGAATTTAAAAGCTATTTAAGAATTTTAATTAATTCAACAAAAATTTTATAAATAAAATTTACCTGTAGAGGGATCCATTTTTGTATATGTTTAAGAGGTTAAGAAACAATAATTAACAATATGTAGTAATAATAAATTTATCTAATCTGAAGTTAGCTGTTTCTATATATTCTTTCAACAATATACTACTACTATTCAAATTATAGAAATTAGGCAAGATATTTAAAAAATATTAATTTATATATAATATATAATAAAAATAAATTAACTGCAAAGAACCTAATTTTATATTTTTTATTTAGAAAGACTGCCGAAATGTTATATAAAAAATAGAGAATCATGTTTTTATTAAGTATTGATAATTGAATTTTGTTTTCAAGGTATCATATCTTAAGAAAAGCAGAGTCTTTTTAAGCGAATTTTCCCACAGCAGAAAGAGAATGCGCTTTGTCGTTCACTTAGATCTTGTCTTTATGCCTGTCATATATCAAAAAGATCTGGGAATTCGCTCGCAATTTGCTGTCTGAAACCAAGACTCAAATGCTAGTTGCGATTATAACAATATTTAAAATAATTCTATTTTATAGATGTTGGTATCCGAATCTAACGTAAAAATTCAAAATTTTGAAGGTCATTTTGACCATGTTGCCATGGACGGATTTTAAAATCCATTTTTGATGCTTTATTTTAATCCGAAGTCAAAATTTTGATATTCGAAAAAAAAATTGTGGACAGACTTATAGTTTATAGACTACAGACATATAGACTGAGAGAATACAATAACGAACTTTTCAAGTTAATTGACCAGTCAGTCTCAGAGTGACTAATTTTTTTCGTTCAGGTTTTAATAGAAAGCTTATTCCCGAAAGATGTATTCCGAATCAAACAAAACTGGGTCCGAAAAAAATAAAAAAATATTTCATATAAAGATAAGACAAAGTAAAAAACTGTTTTCAAATAAACTGTATTTATTCAAGATTAAATTGAAAATCTAAATTTCTCTTAAAATATGTAATTTTTTCTTTGTACCCTTCCTTCCACCATTAGTTTCTCAATGGGACCCATTCGTCTCAAGAAAAGTCATATCTGGTGACTGGCGTAATTAGTAAAGTAAAAATATTTCGAGGATCGGTTGACGGCTAAGACAGAAATGCTTCTTTGTTAGAAAAATCTATCGTGTAGTTGTTTACGCAGACGGCCAGAAAATTTTGCTAATTACAGGTTGGAGAACACTAATATCCAGATTAGAGGATAATCCAGTATCCTCTTCATGAGCCTTTTTTCATCTTGGCCTCTAGAATAGTGATCCAATGTTTCGTCCAGGATATTCGTAGAAAACCAGGAGAGACCCACCCAGATTGCCATGTTTTTCTTGACATTCGTTTTTATGGTTCATGTCTAAGCACCAAATGTGGGGATCGAGAATATTAACGCATGTACTAGCCCGAATTTTGAATTCTTTGGGCTGATACTCGGGTGGGTGTTTGGCAGTCGCCGCCTGATTTTGTCTCATTATTCGAAATTATGGCGTCCAAATAAATGAAAATGCACCAATTTCAAGTCAGTCACTGTTCTCAAGATGGTTGATTGTTATTCGCTTAACGATAATGACTTTAGTTTGTCCTGATTGATCAGGAGGTACTCACTGTTGACTTTCGTTTCGTGAGCTTGGTGCTACGAGTATTTCGTCGGCGTATCTAGGGCCTTTTTGATTCATTGCTCCAGAATAGGCTATGTATGTTGTTAAATTTCTCTAGAAATTAAGAATTAACTGCGTATGCCTGGTCACCTCTGAAGTGATTGCTCAGGGTTTTGCATCCTATTTTAACTTTACCATCCCAATCATTCATGGTGTATTCGAACAATTTATATAAATGTATAAAACGATGCCGATATTAATTTGTTATTGAAGGGCAAGTTTTATAAATAAATTAAAATTTAATTGCATTTTCAGATTCCCTCATCATAGGGAAACTGGTCAGATATTATTATGTCAATTTGGAAACTAGTTTTCTATAGTTGAGTTAACCAAAAATATTTATTGATATTTATCTTAAATGTTAATTAATAAACAAATTTAAATTATTATTGATTTATAATTTTCGGATGATATGCATTCTACTGATTCTCATCTCATTGTTTTTCTTCCTTTAATATATTACAATTGGTTATCATCTAATTAATAAAATATTAATATTTTTTACAAAGAAGAAATGCTATTTTTTATAAGAAAAAAAATCTTAGAGTCGAAGTATTTAATCTTTAAAATAATTTTAAATATTTGAAATAACAGTCTGGGAATTTAATCATTATAAAAATAAACTAGTATATAAATTAACAAAATAAACTAGTATATAAATTGACCTGAATCTCTAATCTCTCCAATTCTTATGTTTAAATTTTTCTGGCTTCAATATTCATCTTCTCAAATTTTTCTCGTTTTCAGTATGAGCTACTGAGCTCAACTAACGCTAGGACAAGATCCGTGACCCGGGAGAGACTCTGCCTTGTGCTATCATGGTCAAAATGATACATGAATGTACAAATAAGGTACATATGATAGGCGCAAATATTTTTTATTATAGATTATATTAATATTCATTTTGGATCATCAAACCATCTATTTCTCTGGTTTTATATCCTATCTACTTTATGTAAGTAAATAAAAGAGAGCAATGAGTGTTTAAGGGAAAATAATATTATAATGGAGTGATTCTGAGTACTTTAATGTTCTCATGCAAGATGGATGTTGCTAAATGCTCTTCGCTTTGAGTGAAAGGAAAAATAAAAACTAGATTTTTTTTTACCTAAAGCTATAATTTAAAGATATAAAAGAATGTTTATGTTTGTTATATATTGCTAAAGTAATATACAACATAGTTGGACTCTAAGTCCCAAAAATTTAGGCCCATAAAATTGCTAGGAATTTACCTTGGAAGGAGATATACTGAATTTACGCCTTTAACCTAATCCTACGCTGCTCAAAATGGATATTTTAGTTAATGATCCCGGGGTTATCTGCCAAGAAATGCGATGGCATTTCATTTTATTAACAATCACAGCCTGTGCAGATAAGGCTATTTCTAACTCCTATGATCCCATTCAAAATATTCAGAATCTGGTAAACAGATATTTCTTAATTTTTCATACCAACCCTTTTATTATTATTAGATTATTTGTGGTTTGTCCCCTTTCTCTCCCCCCTCCCCTCCTTCCTATAAACGTCTCGAAATTTTTTTTTAAGTCAGATTCTCCGCATTATCATTCTATTCATTCCATTTTTATCTTTTATGTCTCATGTTTGTTATTCCTTCGAATACGACTTCCAAATGGCCACTGCGAAGGCTTCCAATGAGGCACGGGTCACAGGTTGAGAAACGCTGATCTAGGATATTGTCAACAAAAAGGATTTATCCTTATGACTTATTAATAAAATTTTTTCCCAGTCTACATCCAGGCTTCTCTGGCATTGACTCTTATTTTAGCTTTCTACAATTTATAGCCTATATGCGGGAATAGAATAACAGCAAATGAAGAAAAGTTGAATTTAATATCTCTGAAATATCGTCTTATTTTTAATCAGCTATTAAATATAAAATCACGTTTTATTTTTACTTTCATATTTAGATTCAAAATAAAGGAATCTACTTACCAGATGTGTTGGAACTAGGATTAAGAGAGCGAGAAGTATTTAAATTCGACCTGCCGTGACGTTTTGAACGTTCTTGAGAATTCACATTAAAGTCTTCATCATCATCTATATCATTGTTGTCATCATCCATATCCCCATAATATTTCTTTTTACGTTTTTCACGTTCTTAAAAAAAATATAATAAATATTAATATATTAATATATCAAATAAAAAATAGAAAATAGTAATTTTATGACCATTAGAAAGGAAAGAGGAATTTTTAAGTCCAATATTTGTTTTTATAAATTAGATTAATGTTTCCGGCCAGAATATATATGTACCAACTTCAATGTTTTATGCAATCTATTGTATATTTGTCAATTTACAGGATGGAACATGGTTGTGGCGTTGTGCAGATAGGGGGAAATCCTGAAGACTACTGAGAACGAAATGAAGTCCTATATATGAATATGTATATATAATATGGCTCTAAAGTTTGTTCTTACTTTCCTTCTTTTCAAAAATTGTGTGAGTTCAAGTAAAAAGCTACGAGATGCATTTAAAGTAAATCTAAATTCGTAGATAATTATTATAGAGTTACCTCGTTGGCGTTGAATTTCACGTTCTTTTTCTCTTGCTTTAAAATATTTCGGCTTCTTTTTGTGATCATCTTCGCTGTCAGATTCAGATTTAATATCTTGAGATTCATTTATATGGGAATTTTTATTTTTTACTGTTATCCCTAATTTACTTGCGAGATTAGGAGATTTTTCAGCAAATTTTGATATACTTTTTTGCATTAATGCTTGGTCCTGAAAATAAATAATAAAAATCAATTTATATTCAGAAAATAAGTAAAAAGGAGTAAATTATAAAAATATCTTGTTTATCAATTTTATTAGAATCACCAAAATTTTATAAATTTACCTGAACGACTTTGCCAAATTCTAGTTGAATGAAAATAAAAACATTCGTTATTCATGTTGTAGGTCTACATCACTAACTACAATATTAACTTTTATTCTTATAAAAGAGTTTAACAATATTAATTAGGTCATAAGCAAAGTTCACTCAAACCAATCTATAAAATATTGTCATGTGAAAATGTTAATTTAAAAAAAAAATTATTTTTTTTTTTTCAATTTTCATTTCACGTTATTTATTGGTTATCAATTATTTGAAAACTTTTTTTTTACAAATATGTCTATTTGTGCGCGCTACAGCAGTTTCTTTAGGTCCTTAGTGGCCTCAAAGCTCTGAGGCCACGAGTTAAATGAAAATAATAAAATTTTTTTAAACTTTTTTTGTAGTTATTTCATATTATATCTAACAGGCGCATCTTAGGGGGTTTTGGAATCAAACTTTTACTCCTCCCCTTCTAACTGAAAAAATACTGAAAGAATCAAATAATTAAGGAATTCGATTTTAAAAATTCGTAAAAAAGGAAAATATAAAAATAAAAATAAAAGTTTGGTGTGCTAAGCATATCACATAATTTTCTTTTAACACATTTTAGTATCCTGTGTTATTTTTTCATGTATATACTTATATCTAACTCCTTCAAGCTATTAAGAATACCAGTAAACAGCCTAAAAGAACTCTGGAGTAAATAAGTAAAGTAGGTCTCAGACAATTTAGACGTGAAAAGTTTAAAGCTCATCTAAATGGAGGTAGATAGATGAATTTTAATCAAAATCGTAAAAACGAATTTTTAAAAAATAGCAAAAACATTACCTCAGTAAAGTAGTATTATATACTTCCGATTGGACGATTTTATTCAAGATTATGATGTCGCAACCTTACTGGGTACCTAGTTTAAACGCATATATCAAATTTTTGTCAAAGACGTTTTTAAGTTTTTGAAACATGTTGTTCACCGGCAGACAGCCTACACACAGACCATTTACTGTAAATGGTTCTATTTTGGCAATACCTTTGCTTATATATTTCTTATAAATAATAGATAAAACAAAGTATGGGATCGGAAATTTTTCTGGCAAAAATATTTTGCAAACTGGGGGAGAAGGAAAAATGATATCAGGATCCGCCAGTGACATCATTTGTAATTAATAGATACAAAAAAGTTTTGTTTAGGGTGTTATTAATTATCTTATAAAATAAAGTCTTAGCAATTGGAATTTTCTATGACAATTACTATTAATATTTCGAATTTTGTTTTCTTTGATTACATCGTTGCTTTTATTTTGTGATCGTTTATATATAGACATGTATTTTTTATAGGCTTACTAAGCATCCAGTTGGGACCGGCACTGTATCGCTTTAAATTCTCCCTATCAGTCAGTTTGTCATTTTGTCCAAATTTTGTCTCGATTTATTTAAAAAGAAAAAATTAGCTAGACAAACTATCAGAAAAAATTTTCTGTGATTTCTTATTTAGAGAGGGTGTCTTGTTTTCAAATAAAAAAAATTGGTAGGTCTCTATATATATATATATATAGGGATATAAAAATACTCAGCAAGTTTCTTTTGAGATCCACTTTCATTAAGGAGACGTTTCGGATTAAGCTTTATGAATAAATTTATTTAAAATAATTTGACAAAAATTATCCTCAATAAACTTATAAAAGACTAAATGAAGAGAAATAAGAAATAGAGTCCCCTATGAATAACGTTAAGTAAATCCCGAAAAATACTTATCTCTCAATATATTTTTATTTATAGAGTCACTACATTTCATTATATATAATTTATTTTTAATGAAAAACGATCCAAAAAAGAGTATAAAGACAAATATACAATGTTAATGAGATAGATATAAACTGTGATGTGACTCTTACCTCAGCTGATAACCGATTTAGTCGTACTATTGGTATTTTCATTTTCCCTGTTGCAGCAGACGAATTCATTTTCGATTGAGTGGTTGTTGATTGTTGCTGTTGTTGTTGAGGCTGTTGTTGATGATGAAGTTGAAGTTGATGTTGCAATAATTCATGTTTTAAGGGTTCAAGTTTAACCACAGGTTCTTTAAAAATTACATTGGGAGGGACAGGAGCCACTGAAGCCTGAGCTGGTGATGAGCCAGGCAAATGGCTAGCTTGAGTCCGAGGGCTACTTGAAACAACATCTTCAGTTCGAGTTGCCATTGTTCCAGGGCTCACACTACAAGTTTCAGTTGATTGTGAAGAGGAATCGATAACACCATTAGCGGTACGATTCTGATCTAACAAAGAAACACAATTGACACGTTGTTGTCCATCTAAAGGTGCCGCAATGGGATGCATTGACGATCTCACTTGATGTTGGATTTGAGTGGGTTGAGGTTGTGGGGGTAAATGTGCTTGATGGGCATCCGTTGGTGTGGGAGCATATGGAGTATGACTATCATATGTAGTCGTTTCACTAGCACTTGGACCAGAGAGTAACAGGTTCATATGGTCATTAGTTTCTTCCAATGCAGAAGGGATCGCAACGGGGTGAGAAGACATCGGAATCGATGCTCGAGAATGAGGGTTTGTGCCAATAAGCATGTGATTGACGGAGGGCGAGTGCGAATATGGGACCGCGATTTGAGTTGGTGGTTGTTGTGATTGTTGTGTTAAATGTGATGGGGAGGGAAGAAGATTTTGTGCGACCATTGCTGTGTTTAGCATGGACGGGTGAAGGGATTGCGTATTTTGTCCCGAATGCACAAGCACATGGTTATTCGCGACGGAGAGATTGGGCGGCATTGGCGGAGGTTGCTGCTGAGGTGCAGGCTGTTGCTGCTGCTGTTGTTGTTGTTGTTGCGATTGTTGTGGATGACCGAACCCACTTCCAGGACTGGCGTGGGAATTCGCCACAAGGGAGGCGGCCGTCGCCTGACCGGGCCAGCCGGCAAGGCTTGATCCCTTAAACACGCTAGGATTCCTCTGAAGGATCGCTTTAAGGAGCTCAGGTATATTCTGCTGATGCTCTGCTGGATGCTCCGTCCCCGCATAGTGATCTTTTAATTCGCTATTAACAAAAAAAATTCATAAATACAAATTAAGAAAACATCTTTTATATGAACTTAATGTATTTTTGTTTGAAATTTCTTATTTAAAAAAAAGAAAATTAAATAATGTCTGCATTTCAAAAAGGAGGGCATTTACGATTCAATTTTCTTCTTTTCATTTTTAATAATAAATAATCTATTGTGAACATAGATAAAAACTAGCAGATGATATTTTACTGACCTCTTTATATCTTTATTATGCAAATAAATATGGAATTGAATGTTTAATATTTTATTAAAATTGATTTGAATAATTTTAAAACTATTTCTAAATGAATAAACAATAAACGATTCTGAGACTCAATATTTATCTATTAAAAACATTCTGATCATATGAATATATGAATATATTTAATTTTATTCAATTTATATTTTATTATAAATAAAAATTAAAAATATTAAAGAAGATATGAATTTAAAAGATCTTTTAGAATCATTAAATTTAAATTTTTCAAAATACTAATAAAAATGGCAAATTTCTGAATTATATTTTAAATTTGCTACTTGGGGCTTTTATAAGGATCGATTAATAATTTCTTATAATGAAACTAAACATATCACTTGTCTATTTTTGAGTGAAAGATATATAACTCACAGTATTTAAGGCAGTTAGAACAAATACAAACCCAAATGCTCCTCTCTAAATATCTTATTGCTAGGTAGTATATATGTTAATGTAAAAATCTGGAATTGTTAAAAATTTACAGGTAAATCTTAGCAATTACCATAGTAATTACCATAATAATAGAAAAAATAATACAAATCATATTATCAACACCAATTAGTTATTAGGGAAAATCAGCAATAGATCGAGCTTCAAATTCAAAACTCAATAAACTTCTGGCGAATATAGAAAAATAATTATGATTTGAAATCTTGAATGGAAAATGATATACTTATTTCATATTTAAATTAATAAGTCTTATAATATAATCCAGGCGGGGAACCTGCGGCCTTATTTATCATTATACATTAATTCTTTTTTCTCTTTAAATTTTCATTTCAATAACAATTTGGATAGTTATTTATTATCTTTATAATTATGTATGGATATAAAATGTAGGTTGAATGTATTATGATGAGAATATTGTAAATTAGTACGTTTAGTGAGTTTAGCTCGAAGGATAGGTGCTGCCTTTCCACTTTTACCGAAAATGAATATGGCCTTTCATTTCTCTCTACCCATGATATAATAGTTTTATAAGGATAAATATAAATATATAAATAATTTATCTCTTAAGAGAATCCTGTTTTAATTTGGACTTTTTGTCACCTCATTATGGGCAATGCTAAGATTTACCGGTAAATTGTAATTAACCAAACTTTGGGCTATAGTAACATATATGCAAATATACATACGTAGGTTGGAAATTTATTGTAGTAACTATTTCATTCCAATTTATAGAAAATAAATACTGATATAGATAGATGTATTAGTCTTACTGTGCTTCGATGCAAGGTACCAGCAGTTTGTCAATTGCCATGTGACGTGTAAGACGTTAGATAAATTTACTAACTGAAATCTTAACGAACTAAATCCTTCTTAAAGAATTTGTGTAATGGTTTTTAAAGCGAACCCAATCAAGTGGTTCCTTCATTTAAAGTACAAAATCTAATTCAAAGGGCCCTAATACTGATGAACTGGATGATAGATCATCACTTTCCAGTCCCATCAATCGAATCGGTAAGAGGTTGCACCCAAGCATTATCCTGAAAAAAAACCAATGGGTGGTTCTATAGAAAATGTTCATCTAAATTGGAAGTAACTGGTGTTTGTAAAATGAACAGTAAATGTTGTGCGTTGACGACTTGGTATGGTAAGATGAAGGAAATACTTCGAACTTCTCCCTTGAAAACTGTTCCTTATATCCTTTAATATTAAAACTTTAGATATTTCAGTAGCTACCAAATGTATCCAATGGTTTGCATATCGTTAGTAATGACTTGTATCAAAGAGCAGCAAGACTTTGAAACATAAATCTAGTTTATATTAATTATAAATATAAAGTCCAGCCCACGTTTATATATATATATAGAGAGAGAGAGAGAGAGAGATTTCAAGATATTCATATTCACAATTTCTCTCAAAATAAATAAATATATAAAAAATATATTTACATGTGATCTGATGATGTTTGTACTAAAGATTGGATAAGTTGTGGAACTAGAGCTTCATCACGAACGCTTAAAAGTATTTGCGCCTCTTCGGCAACGCGGGGATGAAATAAAAGTGATTTGTTACTTAATGTTTGAGGCAACGGTGATGGCAGTGGCATTTCCGGCAACACTGAAAATAGAAAAAATAAAGAAAATATGATATCTAAAGAAAAAGTGGTTTTAATTAATAAAATAATTAACTTACAGTCTGTAAGACTTGAGATGCCGGCCAGCGTGGTGATTGGTACGCTCGGAATTTCGCCATTCATTGTGGAATTGAGCGGAGCACTTCTGCTTCAACCATCCTGATCACGCATGGTCCTAAAGACAAGGTACAATTCTTGTGGACTTGGTGCTCGGTAGAAGGACCTAACGAGCCCAGATCGAAATCAAATCGAAATCTACAATTATTATAAGTTCTACTAATTTCAATTTATTAAAAGATCTAAAGAATTTTTGCTTATCTGAAGAATGAATGGATTCATTTAAAAATCAGCAATTTAATAAGTATGAATAAAAATAGCACATGCTAAATAGTATAAGTAAAAGCATCTCATGCTTCTCACACTCTATTTATATATATATATGTATGTATATTTATATATGTATAGTGTTTTTACATTTTTATTACCTAGTAAAAACATATGCTTGGTTATATTCATATTAGACAATGTGCTATTAATTATGAAAGTGGGCCAAGTTAAAAATTAAAAATTCTTCATGGATCTTCAAAGTTTCAAGTTTCTCTTTAAAATATAATATTAATAATATAATTGATGATCCTACCTTGAATTGATATATATAGTTCCTTCACAAATTTAAATGAGAAAATGGATGTTTAAATGTTAAAAAAAAATCTAAAAATAAACTTGTAAACAAAAATATTAGTGAAGAAATTAATTAGATATAAATAATTCCAATCATTTTGTCTTACATTTTAATGTATAATTAAAATATATAAATTGATTCCAATATATCTTTTAAATCAATTTTATGAACATTTCAACAGGAATGGGCAGGTGAATTTGAAAGCCTCGATAACTCGCTAATCCAGGTTTTAATAATAGTTATCTATAAATGCAGTTTAAAAATCTTATCATAATAAAATAGATATTATTTGTGAAAATTATAAATATAAACAGATTTTAGCTCAAGAAATAATAAAAATAAACAAAAATATTTTTATTCTTTATCAAGAGGTAGAAGGCAGCAGACTGCACTAAAAAAGTGAGATAAAAGGTGTATATATATATATTTTACTTTAAAATAAAATACCAAAAATCTCCTCTATTTTTTCTTCAAATAGTTCTAAGTTATAACGTTATCAATTGAAGTGGTGTAAATATCTTAAACAACTTTAACTTTAGTTCACTTTCATAATTAATCAGTACATCAAAATGAATCAAATTTTTGGAATGAATACAAAAAATTATAGGAAAAGGCCGTTGAATGATCAGATGATTAAATAAAGGTACGATTTTTCTTTCTTCGTTGTAGAATAATTATTATCTTTTGTTAACAGTTTCGGAGACTTTACATCAACCATCTTCAGACCTTTGAGATAGAAACGGAGAAGAATAAAAAGTTCAACGGGTTGTAAAATTCTATATCAGAAATAGTCAAAGACTAATGATGTAATGCTGCTGTACTCTTGTTGTTTTTGTATGAATAACTGAATATTTCATTCTTTTGCATCTCTATCTCAGGCTGGGTAATGGGGAGATGGGTAATGAGTCGTACTCAAAGCTTTTGAAAAATAATAAATATTTTGAACCGATTAGTTTTTATCAGTTTAATTCCAAATAAACAAAATCTACTGAGTGTGATATGAATTCAAAAAGGGTAGAATAATCATGTTTATGTTTATTTTATTCTTTCCTAATCCTTGTATTCAAAATGATGAATCCATTCAATCTTAAATAAGCAAAAACATTTTTGTCAACTTGTCTTTATTTTAAGTCGACATGTCAAGATGACAATCGAAATTCCAACCACTGTGACAAGACTCAGGACATTAATAATCATGTCACTATTGGAAAAAGAAGAAAACCTATGTCCTGTACGAAATGAAAGAAAAAAAAGGGAAATCATGCAAGAGACCTAATTTGAAAGTAAACAAAAAATCAGGGTCTATATGGGGAAGGGTGTTTATTTATATAATATTTAGATATGGAATAAAAATAAATACCTATTTAGATGAATGAAATCTTGAATGGTGAAAAACTATTAAAACAATTGCATAAGTGTCCAGCCATTATGTCAATGACTCCCATTTTATGGGTCCACTCCTAAAGTTTGTGTTTATACATAGGAGATAGAAGCGATTCACTTGATTAACTTATAAACTTGTTATTAAACAGATTATACAGAACAATGTTCGATTTTTTTATTTATCTATTAAACATATTAAAAAAAATTGGGAATTTGATTTAAAACAATTGATTCGAACTTTTCCCACCAGAGTGGCCATTTCTGTTTCCAAGTAAAAACCAAAATGAAATAATCATAATAATAAATTCACAGCACAATTATATTTTTTTTTCACTTGAAAAAAATGTTCCAACACTTTTTTTATTTTGTAATACACAAACACTATGGATATCCAGGAATTTTCCTTTTTTTTATTATTTATTATCCTTTCGAGTGCATTGAGCTAGATAGATATTAGTTTGACATGGTCATTCTATGAAATTTTATAAAAGAACGTTGAAATAATAAACACTAATCTGTAGTTGATTAAGTGTAATATTACTAATACTTGTTAAAAATAATACTATATAATTAATGGGTATATTATTTCAGATAGAAATAATGTGGACGCGCCAAACAATATTATTCACCTATTCCCCACCATCGTTGACTGGCTAAAATGCTTCGGATTTGGAGCAAACAAAATAGTCCATAAGTCGAACACTTAATTACACATTTATACACAAGTAGAATCACAATTAGCATTTAGAATCACTAACAAAACACATAAATAAACTCTTTAGAAGACTATTCAATTGATATTGAATGGAAATTTAAAATTTAAAATGTTTCAATAAGTGAATATATCAATCCGTAGTAGCCGATGGTATAAACATTAAGCTAGGCGACTCGACTCACGCAGAGAGGATCGAGATCGACACGAACGCGCCCAGCTTCACAATTAACGCGCTCGCTCGCCTCCGTTTACTTTGCAGTTTGCCCACTCAATTTGAACTTGACATACACACATCAGCATAGTTATTTTTATTTTTCATTCTTTATTTTATTTATTCTCACTTCTATTAATTTGAATTTTTCGCTAACTTATTATTGATTTAATAATAAAATATATGTATATATTTATATTTTAATAAATCAATAAATTAGTCAATATATAACTTTATTTTTTTTTAATTCTAAATATTACTTAGTTTAATTATAAAAGATAAGAATTTTATTATTTTTTGATTAGAATTTTAAAATAAATTTATGATTTTTTTTTGTTTATTTATATTAAATATTAAAAAAAAACTTATTTTTTTAAATTATTCATTTTTTATTATTATTCTCTATTTATATAATTTAAAAAATTATATAGATATATATAGAATATCATCAAATATATGCTTTAGACAAATAAATATTTATTCTTAACATGAAGTGATAAAAAAATTTTCCCAATGGGGAATCAAACCCGAGTTCTCTGGGTTTCCTGCCCACACCTCTCTATTTTCATTACAACTTAAATAGAAGGAATAATAAATCTTTTATATTTAAGATTTTCTTGTATTTTGTAAGTTTTGACTAATATGGGTTTGTTAGTTTATATAAGTTTTGTTAATTTGTATGTATTGTTATATCTAGACACTAAGATCTTGAGTATCTAATCAAATCGAGAAATATATTTATTATTAATTTATTTGGCTTTTTTGTATTTTTTAATAATTTATTTCCCTGTTTCTGTAACAGAGACCCATTTGTAATAAAAGGAATCTTGTTATTTTAAACTAGTGATTGAACCAATGCTCAAGCTTCCATACCCATGCGCACTGTAAAAATAGAAACACTTTTTACATTGCGCATGAGTCAAATTGCACATGAATTGGTTCAATTACTTGTAATGAAACGAAACTTTATAAATCAAATCACTTCTTACAATTGCATTTGATAAAAATTTCAGAAACATGACCATAGTCCATACAAAATAAAAGATATTAAGTAATGAAAAATGTAAAATACGCAATAATAATATAAACAATATTACAAAAAATTTGAAAATTTTGATAATATAATAACAATTCAATTAAAAATTTAAAAGAATATAATACCTGCTTAAATAAGTAGATCATATGTGAAATCGTCAGTGGACTTTCTATTTGAATGTTTGAATTCGCGGCATAAATGTAGTAACACCATGTAGTAATCAAAATGACTGATAGTAATCAATTTATACCTAAAATAGTATTAAATAAGTAGAATATAAAACAAATCCATAAAAAAAATCTAGATAAATTGTAGAATAAAGAAATATTTTTATTAGGTTGATTTTAACAATGACCAATAATATAATTAGAAATTAAAATGGGTAAAATAGGTGTGGTAACCCGTAAAGAGATATTATGCGGATCCGGAGAAATAAAACCACTTCCTTTTAGGTCCCATTTACATATTATTATTACATGATAAACAATGAATAAAATTTTCAAGGGGGCCAATCTAAATTTGGATTTTTAGAGGGTCTAGGTCCATTTTTTGTATGAAATGTAAACTTGATCATTTCGAAAGATCCTGAAATTCCCTTATTAAGAGGCTGGCTTAAGTGTTCCTAGCAATCTCAGGGGTCACTAGATCCAAGAGGAATCTAAAAATGGCTATATAAAGGAGTCGCTCAGATAGTAAAAATATTCAGGAGCCCCAAATATTTATCCGTCTGTTAGCTCAGGCTAGCTAAATCTGCCACTCCGAAACAACCTCTCTTTTACTTATTCCAATTCTCGCCTCACAATTATGTAACATACGCCATTCTCCAGACTAGTCTCTAGATTAAGCTCCACTAGAACAATCTAACACTTTATAATTAAAAATCCTAAATCTATTTGTGTCTCTTGTTAACAAGCAACTTTCGCACCCAAACAAGGATAATGGATGTTTTATAGAGGCTTATATTATGGTTCTTGTGTCCCTTGAAGACCTCTTGGACATTGTATAATAACAACCAATCCCTGCCTGAAGAATTATGATCTGATATCATTATCTTTACTTACATTTTAACCTAAAAGGTCCAAAGAACCTTTAATGACTAGTGGTCACAAGCAATCAGGAAGAACAGGATTGAGAGAGTGTAAGGATTTTAAAAGGTACATGTTGAAGTTGGATTTGGAAATATTTAAATTAAATTATCTTATCAAAAGAGATATTGCCTACTTGTAATTTATTTAATTTAATTATTCCTATTTGATTTCTTTCTGTTAAATTCAGCATTAAATAAATTAAAGTAAATAACTTGCCTTACTCCTGATTATTCTTTATTTTAATTATCGTGATTTTTAAAATTAATATCTCAGGATAGTTTCAGTCAAAAATAAAAAGTATATAAAGAAAGACCTTTATATTTTTGGCTGAATCTGCTCTTCTAGAGATATTATTCTTCACAGTCAGTATAGCATCAAATTCTTTAATTAATTTTGTTTTAATATAGTAATAATATTCGTTTTCTGGGTTATTTTCATGTTCCTGTTCCTCCTCGGAAAGACATAATCTCGAAGACATTTGATATTTTCCGGATCCATCCTTTTTGTAGATTAACATTATACATTATTAGGTTTTGTTCCTGATCTGAAAATAAAAAAAAATTGTTAAGAATATATCAAATATATATATATATTTCGAAATCCAAAATAATTATGCTTTTGAAATATCAATCTTATATTTCAATAAATTTTATAAAATTTATTAGGGATTGCAACAAAGTTGCACCGCTTTTACTTAGAACTAATACTCGAGTATTTAATTTTAAAACACTTTATAAAATTGTTAAACTTTATTTCTAATAATTTTTATTTAAATAATATTTTTTTATGAATTATATATATGTTTTTAATTAATTTTAAACTAATTGGAGAATTGTTAATTGAATTTGAATTTAGGCGGGAAAAGGCCTAAGCAGTCAATCGATCTGTTTTAGAATATAATTCTTATGCAAAATTTTAAATACCATTATATTTTAAAATATTTAATTAAAAATTATATTTATTTAATGATAATCTAATTTTTTTATTTAAATGAATTGTGCAAATCTTTTGCAATTAAAATGTCTTTAATGTAGAGCCAACTTTTGTAAAATATAAATATTTTTTTTTGAGTATTAAATTTGTAAAATTTTTATAAAAAAATTAAAAATATATAAATAATTTTAATGTATATTTATATATTTTATATATATAGATATAGATATATTTTATTTTTGATATTTATATTATTAGTGTTTTTTATATTTAATGTTTATTTTAATGTCAGATTAAAAACTCATTAGGAACTCGAGTTTATAAAATTTTAAACTTTGAAAATATTTTTCAAAAGAAAAGGGTATTTTCTCCATTTAAGATTTAAAAAAAATTTCTATTAGGTTAATTAATAAGTAATGTTTTATTAATTTTCTTCAAATAAATTAAAATGTCTGTAGTAATTGAAACAACTTTGGGAGATATCACTGTGGATTTATATATATCAGAAAGACCTAAAAGTAATTTATTTGACATTTAAATTTTTTTTAAATTAATTTTATTTATTAATAATCACCATTTTTTTTCAGTATGTTTAAATTTCCTAAAGCTCTGTAAAATGAAATATTATAATTTATCTTTATTTCATTCAATACAAACTGATTTTATTGCACAAACTGGAGATCCAACAGGCAAAGGAACAAATGGACAATCGATTTTTAGGTAAATATCATTTTATATTTATTAACAAGTGTTATCAAATAAATTTATTTTTTCTTTTTATAATAATAAAGATAACTAATATTAATTTGTTAGCAGTTCAAGTAATTTCTTTATTTTAATATTTCTGCTTTTCCCAATGCAAATTTCATTATAAGAGTTCATCATATTGTTTACAACATTTTTTCTCATTGTGGATCGCTTAAATGGGTAGTAATTTGAACGTGCACCTACAAAATATATATTGTATATATTTTATCAGTATCTTTTCATATCACAGAAGACAGGAAAAAATGCTATTGCAGAAAGAAAAAGAATTTATTTTTAATCATTTCGGCATCTGAGGCCGTATTTAGTCTATAAATAATTCAAATTTCAACCTTTATCTTTGATTGAAATATGGTTTGACTCCCATAATGTCAAGTCTTTTGCAGTCTTTCCTTATTATAGATATAAAATCAAATTTCAACCAAAAACAAAATAATTAAAATTATATTCTAAATTTGATTCTGAATCTGAATGTGCATTAGATACTTCTTTTTTTTTAATTGTTATTTTATTTCTTTATTTCAGTTTTTTTATGGGTGAGAATGCCAAATATTTTGAAGCTGATTTAAGACCCCAGATTCTACATGATCGTTTTGGACTTTTGTCTATGGTCAACTGTGGAGAAAATATGTAATTATTTTTTTTTTTTAATAAACACAAGAATTTTTCAATAAAATAGACTTTGCAAAATTTCCTTTTCTATTTGGCCATTGGTTCGTAACTTTGTTAATTTATTCTTTTCCCTCATCTTTATCATTTTATATACTGACAAGCAAGGAGTGTTATTTGGGAGCAGGAATGGAAGCAAAGTGCCCATTTGTTCTGATGAGACGTCTAATCTTATGCAATTTTTATTTAAAAAATTCCCCTTTTCATAAAAGCCTAAGTAGAGTTAGAGTTTTTGGCAGTAATAAAAAAAAAAGTACTTAAGATACCCTATTCTTAGTATTGTATTAAAAGCACTTAGGTACTTTTTCAAGTAACCAATAGTAATTATTACAACAAGCATTCCTTAAAGAACGTATTGGAAATTCCAGTAAATCAAAAGAAAAATAAATTGAAATTTTTAATAAGAATTGTATATAATTTCCTCTTAATTAAAAAGAGATTCTTATAATTTTTTTTTTTAGGTTTGGTTCACAATTTTTTATCACTTTGGGATCAAATTTGCATTCATTAGATAATAAACATTGCGTATTTGGAGAAATTGTCGAGGGTATGGAAGTTCTTAGAAAATTAAATGAAGCCATTTGTGATCAAAATCATCGTCCATTTAGAGATATCAGGTATGTTTAGAATTAATTTATAGAAATACTTTTAGTTTATTATCTATATTTGCATCCATTTTATTTAAATTTTCATCTAATTACAGTAATTCCAAAAAATTTTAACTTACATTTCCCCACCATTATTTTTCAATTAATTCATTCATATTATAGTCTTCTATTAACCTTCATCTCAAGATATTCTTTTAAGTTATTAAATCATAGACTTAATACAATAATAGGTTAAGAATATAATAATATATACCTATACTTATATTTCTTTTTAGAATCACCCATACTATTATTATAGATGACCCATTTTTGAATCCACCAAAATTAGTTTTTCCTGATGATTCGCCAGTTCCTACTGCTGAGCAATTACAAGTGAGTTATTTTTCCTTTTAAAATTTATAATAAACCTTTTATTAGCATAAATCCTGCTATAAATGAAGATATTATTTTAGACAGATCGAATTGCTCCTGATGAAGAAATCGACCAAGAAGGAGAAAATAGTATGGAAGCAATAGAAAGGCAACGTGCAAAAGAGGCAAGAGCTCAAGCAACAATTTTAGAAATGGTTGGAGATATTCCACATGCTGATGTCGCCCCTCCTGAAAATGTCCTATTCGTTTGTAAATTAAATCCTCTCACGAAAGAAGAAGATCTAGAAATTATTTTTAATCGTTTTGGAAAAATTAATAGGTGAATGTTATATTTAAAATTCTAATAAATTATCCTAAAGAGGAACATATCCCGTGGGGCCCAGGCCTTCAAAAATTTATGCTATATTATAAACGAAAATAAACAACATAATCTATAACAGTGAATTTTGTGACATCAAGTACCGTTAAATTTAGATTTGAGTATTGCGTGACGTCAGCTAAAATTTTGAAAAAAGAATGTATTTTATACATAATATATTTTTTGTTATTTTATTCACTTGTCACTTACCAGTAACTTGACATTTGAGCACCAATATTGTCATTACTCTATTCTTTCCATATTAAATTAGAAAATAAGCTCTTGATATAAATAAAATTTAATTATGAGATTTTATCTAAAACGTAAAAAGATTTTTTACAATTTTTTGTTAATTATATGGCCTCATCCACTTTTATTTCAAAAAACTACCATTTAATTTAATTCAATATATTTGTTTTATAGCTGTGAAGTTATAAAAGATGAATTAACAGGGAATTCTCTACAATATGCATTTATAGAATTTGATGATAAGAAAGCATGTGAAGATGCTTATTTTAAAATGGATAACGTACTGATTGACGATCGAAGAATTCATGTAGATTTCAGCCAAAGTGTAGCCAAGTACAAATGGAGGGGAAAAGGTAAAATAATATTTTATTAATTTATACATCTTAAATAAGACTAATCATATAATAATTCCATTAGTTTAATTTAAGACTAAACCGCCATTTCATTTTAAAAAAATTTTCTATCTTGTCTTCGCGCTTAATCTCGGATCGGCACCAAAATAAAATTTTCTAGATGTTAGATTAATATTTTTATACCAAATAATATATATTTGTATTATTTTAAATAACCATTTATTTTCTTTATTTAAGGTCGGGGAGTAGAATATATTGATATCCCAGAAAAAAAGGTAAAATAATAGGTGTACAACTTAATTCTCAGCTCCAAAAATCAATAATGACAGCTTCCTTCTACTTCTATTCAAATTGAAATGTATTCCTGCCCTTGAAAATACTAAGCCTCAGCTTTAGAATGCAGTATGCTTTCTAATTAAAAAAAAAATGCAGTCGAAGCGCAGAAAATGATTTGTACGACTTTGGGCGAAAATGCTGTTTCCGACAGGTCTTGCAAGACGTGGTTTCAGAGGTTTCGAGAAGGAAATTTCAATCTTGAACACAAACAATGACCGAATCAGCCAAGAAAGGTTGAAGAGGAAGTGTTGGAGTAGCTTTTAAAGGAAAACTCTTGCCAAACTCAAGTGGAATTAGCAGAGACATTTGGAATGATTCAAAAAGCCATCTCGAAACGTTTGGAGAAGATGCGGCTAATTCAGAAGACTGGTCATTGGGTTACTCATAACTTTATCCCAAAAAACAAAATGAGACATGACACAGCAATGTCCCTCCTGTCACGGTTCAAACAAAAGGACTGAACTTGATCATACAGTCATTGGTGAATTCTACAAGCAAAAAGTAATCAAAGTCAATGACACACTTGAGCCAAAAAGATTATTTACTGGTAGTACTACTGCTACATGATAATGCATGACCCAAAAGCGACCCTGGAAATCATCGCCATCTTAGACTGGGAAATCCTTCCTTACACGACGAATTCTTCATACCTCGCCCCTTCAGATTATCATTTCTTCCTATCGCTACAGCATCACCTAGATGATTTGCAATTCTGAACTGCTGAAAAAGCATCAATGACTTCATTGAGTCCAAACTACCATCGTTTTTCAGAAGCGGAATTCGAAAGATGGCAGAAATGTGTAGAAAGTTAGTGAGATTATTTTCCAAATTAAGTAAAAGTTCTTTTTTTTTTTAACTGAGCATTGAATTTTGGCAAAAAAGGTCGAGAATTAAGTTGTACATCTAATATATATTTAGATTAGTATAATTTTTGAATAACTTTTACTTTTTTATTTTTATTGTTTTAGAATCAAGATAAAAATAAAGATTCTCGTGATTTAAAAAAATGTGACGACCAGAGAAATTCAAAAAAATATAATCAAAAAGAACGTCAAAGCTCAGAAGAACGCCGTAACTCAAAAATATATTCAGAAGATCATCGAAATTCCAGAAAATATAATTTTGAAGTTAATCAAAGTGGGAGGAAACATGATTCAGATGACTATCGAAATTCAAAAAAATATAATTCAGAAAATGATCGTAGTTCAAGAAAATATAATTCAGAGGATCAACGAAATTCAAGAAGAAATAATTACGAAAAAGATCGATGTTCAAGAAAATACAATTCTGATGATCATTTAAATTCAAAAAAATATGATTCAGAAAGCCATCGAAATTCAAATAAATATGATTCAGATAGAAATTATAAAAAAAGTCATAAACATGAGACCAAAAAATGTAAAAAAAGGTCCAGATCTAGATCTAAATCAAGATCTGAATCTAAAAAGAAGAAATCCTATCATTAATTAATTAATTTTAAAATTTATATAAAACCTGAAGAAGCTTAAAATATAAATATATTTTTTTGGAACTTTTTTTTACATTATAATGAGATTAAAGAACCTTAACAGTAGTTTATCCATTAAGAATTAACTAATATAATTCAAATAAATAAAATTTGTTAAATTCTGAAATTATATTTTATTTATTATCATCTGTTAAACACCTAAAAGCGTGTAATTTTAAAGGACACTATTAACTTTATTGCTAAAGGAGCCACAATATTTGGTAAAGAGTAAGTTGATTTTGCACTGGTGAAATCAGAAAAATAAGGGTATCTCAATTGCAAAAATATTTAATGAAGCATTGTGAATCTTATTTCTGAATTTTTTATTATGATGTCTTAGAACTTTATTGTTCAGAATTCTCTATCCATGTATAATAACACAATAATAAAAACAGGCACGTACACAAAAAATCTTTTCTGAGAGTGGGGACTCTTATAAGTCCCCTAGGATACGTCTGTGCCATTTTTAAAAAATATATTTCTCAAAATAACTTAAAAATGTTTGTTATCATCGCAACTTACATAAAAAATTCTACTAGTTGCCATTTTAACATAAAACAAAATTAACAATAGTGCACACTCAAGTAATATTATTCTGTTCAAGAGTCAGAAGCGGATCCAAACAAAAATTTGAGGACAATTTTCCCTCTCTGAATACCTTATACTTTTATTTTTTATTTAGAGTGGTGTTTCCGCGTTTAGGAGGCTTTTTTATTTTTTTAGGGGTGAGGGAGTAATCTTTATCGTCCTCTATAGATATGTGTATATAAAGAGTATAATTGATTAAATGTTGAGGTAAATTTATATTCTTTTCTCTCTGGATACAAGGGGAGATCTATTTTTTTTTTTTCTTCCAAAATTTCAAAAGTAATATATGTTTACTTGACCGAATTTAATTAATTATATACCATGAGAGATAGGATTAAATGCTCTACATTTCTTATGCTTTTGTTATCAAATTTATTGCAAATAAATCATTTAAGTTACAAAATTCCTAAGACGGGAAAAAAATTTTTTCATGGCAACATTTAACTTGATTTTAATTATTTCTCGCAACATAATTTTAACAAATAGATACTCATTTGATACAGAAATTAATCCTCTACAATTTATCTAATAAAGATCATTTTGATAGGAGCCATATTTTTTGAATTATTCAAAACTAAAAATTTCGGGACCCAACTCACCTCAGGGGTGTGGGTAAACTGAAAAGTTTAATGTTCAGATGTAAACTATAGCAATTAAACAATTTCCAGTATTCATCTAAAAATTTACAAACAAAAACTTAAATTTTTGATGTAAAAATGTAATAAAAAATATTTTTCTCCAATCTCGTATCCGCCCCTGTCTGGGTATATGCCTTTCAAAATATGAAAGTTAAATTCATTGAAAGGTTGAATGTAATCTCTAGTGTTATTTTGCTTACATATTTTATGTAAACTGATCAACAGCCTAACATACAACTATATTGTAGAAAAAAAATTAACTAATACGTTGTAATGAGAATAATTGTTGAAATAATACTAACAGTTAAATTACACGAACTTACAAATCTAAATTTAAAATTTCTTTTAATTTCAATGTTTTCAATAATTACCTAATTTTATAAGATCTCTATATGTTTCGTGTATATTATATTTAAATAAAATATTAATCGATTATAACGATTTATTTTGTATGCTTATAACTAAATATACCTATATACATTCAAATACATCCGGTGGTTTCGCGAGTTCGTGTATATATTTTAAGATTGATCCAAAATAATAATCTTAAACTCCTCATTTTTCATATTTTTATCTAATTAATATTCTTTATTTGTAATTGGCACTTGATTTAGTTTTAAAAACAATTTGGTGTGGCGCCTTGCAAACCAATTCAATTTTTTCCTCTCCCAATTTTATTTTTCTCTCTCAATTTTTTTTTTTTTAAGGAGTACATATAAAATTATTTAGTCCTAATTTAAAACTGATTTTCACAAATTTAGAAATAATATATTTTATTTTATTTATGTACTGAATTAGTTCTCCAAATAATCTGTAGGGGCGCTTTACTTCGTAATAAAAATTTTATTATTTCTTTTAGTCTCTATACATTGACATTGGATTTCCTAATTTGGAAATTTCATATTAAATTTTTGACCTCATTCAAAGCATGACTTTTGACAAAATTTAATGTTAATCTGAATCACTTTCGTTATTTATTTTCTTAATTTGTTATTTAATTTAAACAAAATGGACGTATGTAATTCATAATCTACATTAATTCACTATATCAATATATTTAATTCGTTAATAGTAATATTTCAGAACCCAAATGAAGATACTGAATGGAATGATATATTAAGAAGAAAAGGGATACTTCCACCTAAAAAAGAAAAGGAAATAACTGAAGAAGAAATTGTGAATATCGTAGAGAATGTAATTGATTCAAAAAAAGGTAATAATATTTATTACATGACCAACAATTTTGTTGCAATTTCATTAGTTAAAAAAAGAAGCTACTTCTTAAAATTTCATTATTTATACCCTTTTTGATAATTATCACGTCTGAGCTTAACTATCAAGTTTTCATAGAATTACCTTTACTTAACAAATAAGATGACGGGTATAAAAAATAATGGCATATAAGATCTATCAAATTCATATTTATGATACAAAATAGATAAGAGATCGGTGAAATTATTAAATTGACAGCTTGGTATGTACCAAGAGCAGTACGAGTATTAGCTAGAGTAAAGGATTTATTGTTTGTGTAAAATATAACGGGCCATTTTCCCCTCTTTGTTGATAAAATATTTTAATCTAGCATTATTTATTTTTTATTTGTTCATATTTCAGAACAAAAAGATCTTGGAAAACTTTCCCTCGATGAATTAGATGAACTTGAAGATGATGAGGATGAACAAGTATTTTTAGCTTATAGGAATAAACGACTTCAAGAGATGAAAGATGAGATACAACGAAGCAAATTTGGTTCTGTAACAGAAATATCTGGTCAAGATTATATCCAAGAAGTGAATAAAGCAGGTCAAAATATTTGGGTTGTCCTTCTTCTGTATAAACCAGGGTATAATGATTTTATTTAACTTTTGACCCCTTAAGATTTTATTTTAAGATTTTCATAGCTATATATTAATTTATTTTGATTGCTTGATTTTCTTTTTCTAGGATACCTGTTTGTAAACTTATAAGTAATTTTATGGATGAATTAGCACCAAAATTTCCAGCAACGAAATTTTTGAAAAGCATTTCTACTACATGTGTCCCGAATTTTCCTGATTCAAATCTTCCAGCTATCTTTATTTATTTTGAAGGTGATATGAAACAACAAATTATGGGCATTAATCTTCCATCTCAATTAACTAAACAAAGTGAGTAATTAATTATTTAATATTACTTTTTTTTTTATTTATTTACAATTACATAGTAAAATAAATAAGTAAAATTTTTTTTGTACAGCTGGAATTTAAAAAAGTTTGTCATCCTAGTTGATTTTTGCATTGTAGTGACTACTTAAGCATAGTTGAATACAATTTAAAAAAATTTTAATCTTTTTAATTTGTTGTAGTAATGTATTCTCGTTTTACAATTTTTATTTTTATTATTTTTATTGATTAATTAAATTTTTTTTACAGAATTTGAAATTTTACTAAATAAAACAGGAGCAATCAAAAGTGAGCTTGTTGAAGAAAAGCACGAAATACAAGATATACTTTTCAATCAATTGAAATATAATTAATTTTGTCTGAAATATATTAATAAATTATTTATGAAACTCGATACAATAATAAATTTTTAATTATAAAATAATTTATTTTATAAAATAAAAAATTTCCAGTTTTATTCACTTTTTTTTAAATTAAAATTTGAAATACTGTTTTTCCTTTCTATTTTATATCTTTTACCAACCGATTTATGCCCAGCAAAGAAGAATATCAGTTATGGTATACGACAAAAAGGATTAGCAATCTAAACTACACCTGCAAGAATGAGACTTTAAAATAAAAAAATAGAATATCTCTTTGATTTTGGAAAGAAAAGGGAACTAAAAATTCGAAAATTTTATATAAATTTTATATAAATAGAAATAACAGGAAAAAATATCGATGGGATTAAATAATTTTAAAGGGTAGTTAATCTATGTGTTTTTTTTTAAATTGCTATATTTAAAAGGAATAATAATTGAAAATAATTATACATCGAAGTTATAAATAAATTAGATTATTAAAATATTAAAGGTTAAATATCTAGTTAGCTGTTTGGCTCTACTTTCTTGGTCTCAAGGGGATTTGGATATCACGATCATTTTTTTAAATATGCTATATATATATAAAAATCCGGGTCTAAAAAAAAAAAAATAGTTAGCGCAAAATAGTTTGTCTGAGGGTGTGTGATCAAGATTTCTCAATAACGAAATAAGCTCGAGAGTGAAATTTTATATTATATCGTCGCTTGCACTTCGAAGCTTTTGAATAAAATCGGTCAAATAGTATTAGTATTTTAATTATGTACATTTTTAGTTTTTTGCGATTTATCCCCCTCCAAAATTGTTTGGGCCCACTTTACTCTTGTACATTTTTAGGTTTTTTATGATTTTCTCTTAAACTACTCGATCATTATTGATTAAAGGGGGTATATATATAATAAATCGAATGAATTTTAAGATCTATTAGTCATTTTCCAACTGAATATAGTGTGGGCCGTCAAAAATTCCACATAAAATTCAAAAAGGTGTAGCAGCCAAAATTGTAGTCTCTGGATGCTTAATGAAATGAGAAGTTTTGGGTTAAGTTTATAGTTCCATTTTCTGTCGTGGTCATAAAGTGGCCAAAATAGTTATAAGGGCAAAATAAATGCATATAAGATGTATTGTTGATATGTGTAAAAAATGGCAACGCAATGCTCTCATTGACTTATTTTGTGAGGATGATTTTCATCTTTCTTGTTGTGTCAGTTTTTTGTAAATATAATCATATAATTTTAGTTTTATATAATTGCAAAAATTTAAAATAAGATCATTCTCACAAAATAAGTAAATGAGAGCATTTCGTTGTTATTTTTTACATGTATCAACAATATATCTTATAAAGGTGTATTATGCTTTTATAATTAACTATAGGGAATTTATGATGAATCCATGATTGAAGATGGGAATATAGAATTATCAGAAAAGTTTCAATTCATTAGGCATTCATATGATCTACGGGTCACGCTGAAATTGCAAAATATATTAAATAATATTTTATTTTTACTAATATTCTTTTTGCATGTGTATTAATTAAATTTTATATTTGTCTTCTATCTTAAATGACTAGTAGAATAGACATAATAATTAGTGAGTGAGAATGTTGATATAAAAAGAGAAGTTTCATAATTATTATATATTTATTAAAAGTTACAGATTATAATTTTATTTAATCCAAAAAGTTTATTTTATATGAAAATGAATAAATTAAGAAAATTTTAAAATTTTGTTAGATAGTAGAAAGAATATCAATTTAGAGAACTTTATTGAAAACTTATTATTTAAATTTAATAATAAATATGAAAAAATATTCCAGAAAAAATGAGAAATGCAATCAGTCAATTTAGTCTAGTCTAGTTAGGAAATATGGATTAAACGTTGATACAATTAGGTATTTAAGAATAAAATTTATTGTTTTTATTCTTCTTGGGTGATGTTAATAAATAAAACTTGAAGAAATCCAGGACCGTGATTTATCCACCATGAACTATATTTATTTTGTAGACTTTTCGAGCTGCATAACGTCACGCATCAAATTTTCATTGAAGTTGTTGTCTGGAACGATGTTATGATGGGAGATGTTATGCGAAAAATAATAATAATAATCTGAAAAATAAACAAGGTTCCAGGTGGATAAATAACAGTATTGCTTTTCCAAAACATTTTGATTTTAAAATTATATTTTGGTGTGAAATGGTTCATGGGATTATGAGAGAATTTCTCTACAAACCCAAAACAATTAGTTTACCTTTGCACAATCAAAAATGTTAATTTTGATAAGATTATAAAACATCCTTTTCTTATGAGTCTGCGCCTAAAATAATCATTTTTGGATCAAATAATATAAATTCATTTTCATTTTTATTAATGAAATAAAAAAGAAAATATAAATACTTGATATTAAAAATAAAGTTGTCAATCTCGTTGGAAATAATTCTTTTAAATTTTCAATTCATCTATTTATCATAAGCTGAGAACATATCTTTACAACGTAGGAAACATGAACCAATTCAAAATATTTAAGTCTTATGAAGAGATTTTTCATTATAATAAATTATTATACCTATAAAAATAAAAAAATACAAGTTTGGGATTTTATTGGACATTAAATAATAAATCTATTTTGACATTTTTCTGCATGGACTCATGGGAATTATATCATATCATTTCATATTAATCTTTTGACTAACAGAATAAAATTAAAAGCTAAAAATAAAATTTTTATAGAAATACATTATCATATTATTTTATAAATTTAAAAAAATATATTTTTTGAAATAATATTAGATAAGAAAAATTCTTTCATTTTAATATAATATAAACTATATTATTTTTTTAACGTAGTATTTTTTAAATTTAAATTATCCATTTCTAGAGATTTTTAGTTAGATATATATATATATACTTGTAATTTGAAATCAACTGATTAATTAAATCAGAAGAATCTACAGATTATTATCAGCAGAAAATGGTATAGTATAAGAAAGAACGTGAGTAAAATTATAAAAAAAAAATCAAGAGCGCCAATAAGATGGCTATAATTTAAATTGTGATTAAGATAAATGAATAAATTAAAATAAAAGTAAGAATTGTGAGGCCTTGAAAATTTTCAAAAATTTATCAGATAAGGTGAGGAATAAAAAAAAACATGTACCTGACAAACTCACCCCCATAAATCCGGGTGAAAACAACTATTAAAATAAAAAAAAATTATAGAAATAATTAAAGAATTGTTGCGCCTTGAAAATTTAGATGAACAAATATGATATCAAAGTTAAATCAAGTTAGAAGAAAGTTGGCAGAGGGAGAAGGAAAGGATTGTTGAGGTTTAAAAAAATAATATATTATCCCTATAAAGAAATATTGAACAAAAGGGAAATTTAATGATTTTAAGAGATATGATATATCATTTATATGGAAAATTTCACGAAGAATAATAATCATTAGACAAAATTTCAATATCTTGTATAGTTTTTTATTTATTGATAAAAATCATAAAAATACTGGATGTTAAATTAAAGAACTACTAGATATATGATATATGTATTTAATGCAAAATTTTATAAGCATTACGAATCTATAAACCTAACTTTTATATCTTAATTATTTTTTGAAAAATTAAATAAAAATAAAAAATGAATTAGATAGC
>JAAAKE020087999.1:0-21535 GCA_010014785.2 Anisolabis maritima | reverse complement strand
CTTATTACAAATTTTACGTTAGATTCGGATACCAACTTATATAAATCCATACTATTATTTTGCAAGTGTTGCGAGCGAAGCTAGTAATTGAGTAAACCTTGAGTTCAGAAAGGAATTGCGGATGGAACGAGTAATGCCACAACCCTTGTGCAGATTTAAGTTGGCCTTAAAATAAAATGGTTGTATCAAAAGAAAAAAAAAACTACACTCTATAGACCACCGGTCTCGTAATTTTAGATAACCTTACTATAAATCTGTAATGACCAATTTGTCTTCCAAAATTCATCCAACCAATCATTTCCCATCTTTATCACTTTTGGTTTTTTATAACAAAGAAGGAATGGCTCCCTGCCTCTATAAAATTCGGTGTGTTTGAGTCTGTAGGCACGATTGTGGCTTTTATAAAAAAAAACGTTAAATAGTTCGAGGTGTGAGTTTTAAATTTCCATTTAAAAATAATACACTAGCCTAGAATGAAAATTGTTTGTTACTTGGGAAATCGTGCTAAAAAATTATAATTAAATATTATTAGAATTACGTGTTAACCATGTACTAACTAAAAAATAATAAATTCATTTTTCATTTTAATCCTGTTCTTTCTTGATCCCATGACGTAGAAGTTGACTCGAGTTAGAAAAGCCAGAGAACACTAATTCATTCTCTTAATTTATATTATTTTTTTAATTTAAATTTTGGTGCATTTGATCTTATTCAAATTTAACAATGGAGGAAGGAGCAGGCAACCCAGTGGGAATCCTCTAATATTAAAACTGCTTTTTTATTATAATTATTTTTCAATAATTTGATTAGGCTGGAATTTTTTTTTGCAAATATATGATATGATGTGTAGCCTTTTTATAAATATATATTATTTACGCTTTTAATAACGACGTTGTGCCAGCGATTCTGTCTTCATATGGCCTTTTTTCAGCATTATTATTTTTATCAATTATATTTAAAAAAATTTTATGTATTTAAAAAATTTTTATTAGGGTTATCTTTTTCGCATCATTTATGGGATTTACTTAATATTGGATTATTTAAATAGAAAAATAAATAAACGATATCGGCAATCCAACTCAGCCGTTGACCACTCTGAGAGGTCATTTATTTATTTTGTGTCTAAGGATATTTAAATAATTTTTTGTACATTTCATTATACAAAACAATTTTGTCACTCTAACAAGTAGCAGCACTAAATAAAAGCTAATAGGCATTGATTGGCATTTATATACAACCGTTCTTTGTATAGTAAATACACAACAAACCGACCACTCTGCACATTTGACTGAGGCTTTGTCATTTTAGTTCATACGGAATGTATTTTTTCTTGTATATAAATATTATCTATAATATCTAATGAAACAATGCTTCCAGGTCTAAATGGTCTGATGATATCATTATTAAATTAAAGCCGAAACTTCTTAAACTTAAGAGTTTTAATATCAGAGAGGCTTCTCACCTGACTGCCTGCTCCTTCCTCCATTAAATACAATAGCAACCTTATTACTTCACATCTTATACAAATTTTATAATTTCGTTATTTACTTTTAAACTTCTCACTAATCGAATTTAATAATAATCATAAAAATTTAAATTTAAAAACAAATTCCGTTTCCACATTAATTTGACACTGTCCTCTAGTCCTCTTAAATTTGAACTTCCTTATAATATAATAATAAAAACGATTCAATAATCAAAGTAAATGCTAATTGACACTCGGGAAGGGGGCTATCTGAATTAATTATTTTCTTGCTCGCTTGGGGTTAAATAAGGTCAGATGCTTGCTTTTTGCTGGCTCCCTTCTACCCTTTCCTCACTCACCTACCTATATATATATATATATATATCCTGAACAATCCAATCGAATTCGTCGGGCTTAAGTGACCTCCCATTTATTGTGGCTGGTCTTAACGAGCAAGGAGGGCGTTGTAATTTTGAATAGACATCTTAATTTCCACAATAAGTGTAGATAAATTCCTTCCAAATGAAGCTAATTATACTAAAAGGTGGCACCGGGGGTGGAGATAATTACAAAGAAATTATAATATTAAGAGAAGAGAACGCGCTTGGTGCCGATTGGCTAAACAATCAATACGTATGATAGCGTAAATCTCCCTCAAGTCCTATTTGTTAGTAAAAATTAAGAAGAATAAATAGAGTACTGTAATATGTATACATCAAAAGGCTCCTTGCATATCAGGTATAACCATGCAAAAAATACTAGTTAATTGGATTTACTTTAAATAAGTATTCGTTATCCAAAAAAACACTCTATAAGATTGTAAGGTTCCGTACAATATATAAATAAATTAATAAGTTGACAAGAGTTTTGTTTATATTATCTATATATATATAAATGAATCTTTTTTGTTTGTGTGTCCGCTATAGAGTAAAAAACTACTGGACCAATTTACACGCGGTTTTTTAAAAATGCTCCGCGTTTCCGGTTTAAAGCTTTTCAAATCCTCGATCTGACCAGTAGAATGAAAGTTAGGGGCCTAAATGTTTTGTTTTTTATTTTTTGTTTATTTATTCTTTTAGTTAAGAAAACCGAACCTGTTTCTTTGGTTACGTAAAAGCATAATGTATGTATAGACGCAAAAACTACTGTGATTTCACTGCCATATCTCTTTCTGTTAAAAAGTTATTTACAACCCACTGTTCAGATAGGGGTTTGAATTAAATCCGATAGGTAGTACTATTGTTTTGACAATTTGATTTATTTACATCCTGACTTTTATAAAGTAAGGTTAAATTTTGTGAAGTTCCGTAATGTTCAGTTTTTTAATGTTTTTTTAAGTTTCTTAATGTTCAATATTAATTTTGCCGCATTAATAAGTGAAGTTTTGTAAGTATACTTAATAATGTTTAATCTTAATTGTGGTGATTTTACATTCTGACTGTTCGACTCTGCTGTTGTAGAATTGCTGTTGGAATTGCATTTTGCTGTTGTTAAACTAAATACAATATTTGATATTAAACTTTCAATTGTGTTCATTTAATCTATATATATATACTCAAATCTAGCAATAGCGAAGCATTGCCAGGTCACCTAGTAATAATATAAGAGAAGAGACACTCATCAAGGGTCTACAATAAAACTAATTGCTAAATACTCTATTACCAAACCTGTCTTAACTGAAACAAAGGAAAAATAAAATTTTATTATATTAATTCCTTCTTATAAAACGAACATACAACTTGTAACGGATGCGTGTCTGTGTTGCAGGTAGATTTTTTCGTGAAACGGCTCTAACGATTTTGATGAAACTTGGTTATATGAGATGGGGAAATCAATCCATTCTTGAAAAAAAAAAAAAAATTTATGGTGTTAAAAATAAAACAAGTTGATCGGGCATACTCGTGTGGTCGACATTGCCGACAAAACATACTAATAAATAATAATGAAATTTAGAAGAGATCTTTAAGATATTTTAATTTATAAGTAATAATTAATATATTTAAATTTCACATTCACTATTGATTAATATTAAATTTTAATCAATTATATTTTACTTTTGATTATTGATTTGAATGACTCAGCAATGCTCCAAGTGCAACGTGAAATAATTTTTTTAACAATGTTGCAGCAAACTTAGAAACAAGTGTTGTGTATAATTTTAATTGAGAGAATGTCAGAATATATAAAAAAAAAAAAAAACTATATGTCATCGAAGACAAAAGTAGTTCACCTCCGTAATAATTCGGTATTTACCAAAAAAGCATTCAGTTTTCGGCATTTAGGTCGATTTTATGTGAACAAAATTTTAGAATAAACGAATAATTGTTTTTTGAGTTATCATGCCACAGACACACAGACACCAAAAATTACTTAAATAGACTCACCAGACCTCAAAACACATTTTGGTAGCATTAGTTCAATTTCGAATTTTTTGGGATTACATTAACTTTACCTATATCTAGCCTTCGGTTGGTCTCTAAATTTAAAAATCCTTAATTATTTCTATTCTGAATAATATATTTATATTTTTTAGAAACTATTTAAATGAAAGAATTACATTTCAAGTATATTATTATATTTAAAACGAAATTTTATTTAATTACAGATATTAAAAAAAAAAAAATAATTTTTATCAACTGTTCAATGAATAAATTTCAAATGAATATCAAACTAAAAATAAGAAAATTTCACAAAATTCAATATAATAATCAAAATGAGATAAGAGTGAATTTATTAATTATTTCAATGAAACTCAGGCCTCATAAGAACGAGATGTTTTAGCGAATATGAAATGAAGGATTCTGTTTAAGGAGAGGCTGAATAAAAAGAAGCTCCCTCTCTCCCACACACACACACACACATACAACGAAAGAAAAAATAAGCATAAAGGCTGCTAAAATCCATTTGCTTTGATGATTTTTAAAACATGAACTTTTTTTAATTAAAATAATATTTTTAATATATAAATAAGTCTTTATAAATATAAAATAGCTACTTCTCCCTTTGTAACGGGTGAATTCGGTAAAGCTTAGATGAAAAGACTAGAGAAAATTCCAGGGCACCACTGAATCTACTCATAGACACGGCCGTCAACAAGGAGGGGTGGAAGGGATAGGTCGCCTTGACTAAAAAATTTTTTTTTTTTTAAAGGGCTGAACTATTAAAAAATTCTGACAAAATTTTATTTAGATTCTTGACCAAGAAATTTAAAATTAGCATATTTCATTCTTTAAAGTCCAAATTGGCAAAATTGGGCCTATTTAAAAATAAATAATAAATAGAGCTTTGTTAGTATTTTTGAATTCCCCTCTACTTCTTAAAAATGTCACGTCCCCATTCATATATTTGTGACCTTAAAACTCTGAAAAAATTTTAAACTACAGAAAATATATTACAATAAGCTTAAAGAATTTTAAATTATTATTTTTAAATTTATTTAAATGGGTGGAAATTAAAAAGTGAAAATTTGTATTATTTACTATTGAATATTTTGAATAATTTAAAATAATCCCAGTAATGAGAGTTCCAGTATCAATTCCCTATGAATCCTATCTGCCACCGGACGCGGCTTACCCTTCGTTCGCCGTGACCTTTTCTGCTATTCCGTATGTCGATTAGTTATAAAAAGCCACCCCCGAAGGTTGCCGGCCCGTTCCAAAATTGATATTTCCGAACAATTTGCTGATGCTGATGATAATGCGTTTTCTTATCTAAATAGATAAAAAGTTTCATGCATTTCCTGTTCGTCAATGTTACCTAAATTTCAAAGCTGAAAAAACATAATGCGCGCTAGAAACGAAAATAGTTTCTGGATTTGATCTACCCAAGTTTAATTTAGAGTTTGTACGAAGTTGGTGGAGGAATCGTCTGAACACGGCAATGGTGGTCCACAAAACACATATACATACTCACATAGACAGAGACAGGGCGTGCGAAGCATTCAATGCGCTCGATTTAGTTTCAAAGGTTTCCTTGGCGAACAAACCCCTCCTTGGCTGCTGCACCTCTCTCTCTCTCTATCCAAATGTTTTGAATGTAAATGAGTACCTAAATACACACACACACTCTGACACAAGACTACGATCCTTATTGGTTTAGGACCAGAAGAAGTGTCCTTCGTGAGTCACAAAGCCCAACGGCCCAAGAAACTCAGTGCACTTAATGTGCATCCATTAAAAAAGCATTTAAGATTCAAAGGCAAGTCAAACAGAGAGGGGGGACCAATTAAATTAAGCCAGGGTTGGATATGCAACCCTTCGCCATGATCTACTGCGCCATAGCAATAGCTAATGTATTAATTAATCCTTTCTATTAATCTGGCTTCTGAATAATGGGAATATCATCCTGTAAGGGTCCAAGAGCGAGGGAGGTAATTACCAAGTATAATAATGGAGAAATACGGAAATTGTGTCGAGTTCCTTAATAGGGACTTAATGTTCGACTATAGTCAATCCAAAAATGATAAACAACGATTCAACTAGTGAGTTATAGTACAAATGTACAATTCATTAAACAAGGACCGCAAGTTAAGCTATAATTTTTACGAGACTTCGAATATTAAGAGTCCTTAAAGGTTCTGCCAATCTGTGTGTCGCGAAGAATTAAAAAAAAAATTATTTGTTTTATTTACTTGAATAACAAAATAAAAAAATCTGGAGTGACTAAACGCACATCATTCAACATTTTCTTACGGAAAGTTGAGTGATGTGCTGCACACCAGATTTTTTGCGTCAGGCGCCTTAGGTAGTCGTTCAATGTAGAGCTAAATTTAATTTATCTTGTTAAATAAATGAGAATTTCAAAAAGATGACGGTGGCTGGACAAGAGGTCAAGCGAGCTGCGCAGTGGCCCATCATGGATCAACGTGTAGAGGAACCTTTAAATTGACGACGTCATTCTACTTTGAGGTGGAAAATTATTAATACACCTTAAAGATTATGTAATTTTTTTATGTAAGAGTAACGTGGCCCCAGGCGGGGATATGGGCTCATACATTTCAAAGGTCATCTAATATATGTTTTATGAATTTTAATCAAAATCGTTAGAGCGAGTTTTGAGAGAATAAAAAAAAAAAAAACTAAAAAAGCAAATTAGTAAATCTCTAGTATCCGACAACCGATTTTATTTCGAAGGTGCAAGTAATGAGGGTGCTAAGCTTAAATATAAAATTTCACCCTCTTACGTTATTTTGTTTTTGAGAAATCTTTTATAAATTTCACTTTAATTAAGTATTAATCTTGACCTAATTTAGAGCTTCTGACACAATTATTTTTTCTAAATCTATCCCGGCATTCTTATTAATCAAATTATTTTTATTAATTTTTATAAAAAAATATTATTTTATTATTTTTACCTATGTTAATACTTGGATTCATATTTATTTTATTTTTTTAAAGTCTTTTTCGTCATCGGAAGCCATTTAGAGTCCATCCTTATTTATTTATATTAATTGGTAGCCAATATAATATAAATAAAATTTTGTCGCTCAGGAGGGGAAGCGAACCACTGACATTTGGTATGGATATATATATATATATATATATATATATATATATCCAGATTTTTAATTGCTTTGGCGGGAAATAATTCTCCTTCACTATGCCGTGATTTGGGAGACACTGAGCTAGCGCATTAATATATTTATAGAAATAAACTCTCGGCCACTGAAAACGGGATATAAACCATAATTAGTTAGTGCCCATCTGTCACATCCTCACACTTTTATTCGATAAAAACAAAAATACATTCAAATTAGAAATGAGTTAAAATTTATTAACATATCTTCTTAAAATGATCATATTTGACTAGATTAATTTTGAAAATTGAATGTAGAATTTTGTTCATTTATGAATGAACTCTTGATATTATTTGACTAATGGAGTCAATATTTATTAAATATATAATTAACCGAAACGTCATAAAAGATATGTCGAATGAAATTTAATTTTCAGTTATAGAATACTCTAGATCAAATTAGTGAAATTTAATGAATTGTAAAGCAAAAATTTATAATTAATATTAATATAAAATTAAAAATGAGTTCATTAGTTAATATTTTTTCAAATTTGTGTTGACGGGATTTTGGTGCAAGTTGGTGCCATTAATAGGCTAGAGATCTTCGGGTTGAAACGCCAGGGAGCATTAGCGCCAATTAACAATAAACAACTTTCTTTTTTTGTAAAAAAAAGAAGGCTACAATTTACAATTTATAATGCAAGATAAGAAAAACACTGAAAATTATGATGAAGGAAGGCCCTTAAAAAATTTAAATTGTCAACTCTACTAATTTTTGTGATAAATTTTGTAGAAATTTTTGTTTAATTAGAGTATTTAAAATTAATAATTTATAGTTATACTAAAATTTAATGGTATAAATAAATTATCCGTTATATTAAATTTTGTAAAACTATTTAAAATATAAAATTTAGCCCCTAATCGATTTATTATTATCTTTTATCTACTTATGATTATTTCGAAAACAATTTACAAACCCTCGTATATTTTCACTCTAATGTTTTGTTTATAAATCGCTGTTCATTCAAGATGTTAATAATAATGTTAATATAAACGTCAAATGGGACATAAAACATTTTCATGGATGAAGTCGCAGCAAAATAAAACAGCCGAGATATCAGCTTATCGATTGTCCCTATGTCGTAATCAGAGAATACATATTCCGACATGTCGATTTTTATAAACAATGACAAAAGCCCATTAGCTGTCAATTCTGGAAAAATATTAATTTCAGAAAAAATTTTTTTTTCTTTAAAATTGTTTGTTGTTATTCTCTCTCGGATCTTATTTCATTATAATATTACTGTTCGAGATTTTATATTTTGCTAAGGGATGAGAGATAAAATAAAATTCCTTTTCTTGGAGAAAAAAAAATTTACAAAACAATTCCATTAGCTGTATTAATAAATATAAGATTTTATTTTGCTTTTATCAATAAATAAAAATAAAAGAAAATTTCTTGACTCTTGTAATTGTTTCTTGGAAAGGCGCTTTTTTCTAAGGAAGGGTTGAGATCGTATTCATTTGCGCCATCGCTTCAAAATTATATAAAAAGAAAAGCATTATAAAGATATAATTGTTTTGGTTTAACTACCTTGCTCAATATTATTTTTTCTTTTCAAAGGCTCTGGGCGTAAGCTGACGGAGGCAACGGCTCTCAGTGAGTGAGATAAATAAAAACAAATTTGATGACAATTGAATTCAAATAAAACAATTACGAAATTATTTGCTAATCTCTATTTAAACGCTATTAATTTCTTTCACATGTGTGTTGAGTGGTGGTGGAGGAGGGGGGAGCGTTATCTGGGGTGTCCAGTCGTTATGGGCGGCGCAATTTACGCTAAAAGGGAGACGGGACCTTAGATCGTTACGCTAAATGAGATTAAATTTGTGAAAAGGGCACAGGGGTGCCAACGCCCTAAGGGATTTTCCTGCAAAGCTTGTGCTGAACAACTCCCCAACAACACCCACCCCATCCCCCTCTTAATGTATATTTTGTCAAATCCCTAATGTCACTCTCAAAAATAATTTCAAATCCCAATACAATTTAACGAGATTAATGATTAAATATGAAAAAGCCTTTTAGAATTTGTATAAGGAATTTCGTTGGTGAGGATGAAAGGAGGAGGAATGTAAATTGAAATTAACCCCCGACAAATTATTAAGTTAAAATATTTTCTAACGCCTTATAAAGCTTGTGAAAATAAGGCATAATAATAATTATTATTTTTAATCATTAATTAATAAAAAAAAAAAAGATTCTGGAATTTTGAAATTACCAAATGGGAAAAGTGATTCTTTATACCTGCACCGCATGTTCATCTTGTTTTCTCTATAATAATAAAGTTAATTTTATTAGAACACTAAATTTAATCATAAAAGCCTGGAAGTGTAGGTCATAGGGTATTATTATTATTATTATTAGTTGTTTAAGAGCCCATCGATTGCTTGAGAGGGACATTAGCGCCTCACATCCCATTATTACTGGTTGAAAGATAATATCACTAAAAAATTTATGACAGATAAATATCGTTTCTCATTTTTTAACCTCCTTATTTTTATTAATACTAATTTTCAATGACGTAATGTCTATAAATACCACATGGATGAATAGAGAAAAGGAGGATTCTATGGAATATTACATTCTTATTATTAATAGAAATAAAAAGAGTTTCAAAAGCGATGTGAAAAATTTGAATTTGTAGTAATTATAAGCTCCATAAATTTTTAATTTTTTCAGAAAGGGGAAAATTGCCATGCTACTAGCCGCGATTGGTTCTGCAAAGTATCTTAAGTAAAAATGCAAAACAAAAGCATGCCCCCCCTAACATTTCAGGCCGATTCCAACGCCCTTCTTCCAGGAGGAGAAGGTACCGCTAATGATTACTTCTCTTCTCCCCTCTCATATCCCTGCCTTTTTGAGTTGCAAGAGGGGATGAAGTAGAGCTAATATAACAAAAAATCAAAGGCCATGAGTTAAGTAAATACAAATAAAAATATATTTAGAACCCTTCCACTCGGATCTATAATTTGCAATAAAACTCTTTATTCAAAAAAGACAGTTTATAGGGAGAGGTTTTTTTTGCCAATGACTGATGACGAATAAATCCAATCGATTGCGTCTTTATGATTATCTAATTTTCTTTTATGTTTCGATTTCTTTTATAATATCTCCAATAAAATCAATAACATTTTTATTGGTCGCATTCGATGTATTTTTTCGGATAAATCCGTGAAAGGCTTGCTCGCATTTTGCGAGCCCTTTTCAGAGTTTAGGGTTGGGGTTGAAACGGTGGGGGGAGGCCATTCAAGTGGCCCTATCCCATCATTTCCCACAGGCATGGATGGCCGATTTCTACCCCAAAATCGGAGTCCGTCTTTTCCCTTCGCTTGCCAAAGCACAAAGACACGAAATCAAATGGGGGGCCAAAGTCAAAAACTACGCATATTCTATTGAATATCGGTTCAATGAGTGTAGGCGTATGTGTGTTTGTGTCTATGGCTGCTCTCTCTATCCAGGGCATACCAAACTTGGTTTCAGGCTCTTTTCACCAAGACAAATCGAAACATTTCATTTCAAAATAAATACCTTAAATTACCGATGGTGTTTGTGTGCTGGAGGGAATTTACACAAAGCTTCAACATATCCATTTATTATAATATATATATATATATATATATATATATATTGAAAAAAAATATGACTAGGGGCTTGAATTATGGCGTTTTAAAAAGGAATTAATTTATATACATATGAATATAGAAAATGTAGATTTATAAATTTTAGAATTTGTAATTTTTCTTACCTTACTTTAAAAATTAAATCGTCTTTGTAGAAAAACCAATAAAGGGATTCGACAAAAAACACAACTAATTAACATACTGACAGCAAAAGTTAGTCTCAAAATTTATTCCATAATCTTAGCACTGGGAACCAACTAGAAAAGATTTCGACTGGACCACTTTCAATTAAAGAAGTTTATTCTTTTTTTGCCATTAGCGCCTGATTCGGGGGAGCTTGAAAAAATTTCATATGCAACCGAAAGAGGAAGCAAACAGTCCTATCTTTTCTCTGGAATTCTTAAAATCCTAAATTGAGTGCTCCACACTATTTTGAATTGGAAAATGATTAATATATCTTAAAAATTTTCTAATTTATTATATGCACAGCCAATTTAATCAAAATCGTCAAAATGATTTAAGAAAAATTCACCAAAAACTAAAAAGGTACAAAAGTAAAATGGACCCCAAACAATTTTGGGGGTGGATAAGGGTTAATATATTTCAAAGATCATCTAATAAATAATTGTTTTATGAATTTTAATAAAAATCGTTAAAGTTTTGAGAAAATCAAAAAAAAAAAGAAAACTGAAAAAGTACATCAGTAAAATAGTAATACTCTTTGGCCAATTTTATTCAAAAGTTACGAGTTGCAAGTGACGTGGCTACCTAGCTTAAATATAAAGTTTCAGCCTCGCTTTTTTTTTAATTTTTGATAAATCTTGTCACCCAGAAACATAAATCATTTCGCGAGACGCAATTTTTTAGACTCAGGGGAACTCAAAATGAGGATTTCAGTTGAAATCGACATCGATATTTTTGGCGATCGCAATACTTTTTCTATACTATCTATTACATATATAGGTAAGAGACATAAAAAATAATTTTTTTTTTATCTTGGTAAAATAATAAAAAAGAGATTAAAAATAAGAGTTTTATTTGCTCAGAAAATAAAACTTCTTTAATCACGGTGAAAAGTGATAAGTGTATTTCTAGAGTTAAAAAGGTGATTTTCGTATGGGCAGCAAGCAACCCTTGAAGGGCTCCTTCCAGGGTTCGGTAATGAGGGCCACACGTGCCACCCAACCCCTTCCCAGGTGACTTGAGAGAGTCGACACTTTAATGAGGCATTAAACAAGCGTATATTTTCTTTTAACTTTTTTTTCTATGGGCTTCAAGTTTCTCAGCTGCTGCTGTGGCTAGAAAACCTTCTGCGCCCTTAAGGAAGAAAATCTCGCAGCGCTCGCTTTGGCACCTGAAAAGTCAAGAAAGAAGACACCCTGTACCCAATTTGGAATGATCTGCTCCAATTTGACGCTCTCTTTTGCCAAGCCCAATTCCTTTATTGACGGGGATTGACAAAAAAAAAGGGGGGGGGAGGGGCTCGTGGAAAAAGACGATAGGCCAAAGCAAGTAGAATCAACGGCGCACGAGATTAGGAGCTGAAAACACTTTGACCCAGAAAAAAAGGAAAAAATACAATACACATTGTAATCTCGAGGTGTATATATTTCTGTCTGTATGTGAGTTTATCGAGTTTTTTTCAAGGTACAGTTGAAAGAAAAAATTTACTAAGCCATAATAATACGAACAGCCCATAGAAGAGGGATTATAATCATACCAAATTTGATAATTGTGAGAACACAAATTATGGCATTAACTACCAAATCTTTTAATATCTTAATTACATCAACTTTTGGTCTATGCCACGAAGAACGTTGATGCATGGGGCAGGAAGAGGCTTCCTCCATTCAAATTTGAAAAAAATATTTCCCCATTCATCCCTTAAATAGTCGTCGTCGTCCCCTCAATAAGAAGTCCGGTTACGGCATTGTCGGTGTAATTTATCACATTTTTCGTTTTTATAGAATATTTTAATAATTATTAATTTAGAAAAAAATATCAAATAAAAATTGTGCGAATTAAGAAATATTTTTTATTTTCAATTCAAAAAAAAAAATTATTATCTGAGTTAAAATTTTATTTTTATTTTTATCCCAATACTGGAGGTTAAGGATTAATTTTAATTGGATTTTGGTATTTTTAAATGATTAGTTTGTGAGAGAAGAGGTTGAGGCATAAGTTTCTCGCCATCCCTTTCCACCCCCAGGTGTTGCTCCCGCCCAGGGAATTAATGTTCTGGCCAGTAATTATCGATAGCAGCCTGGGTTATTAATCGACTAGACTAATATACTCTGTAAATAGATAACTGCCCACTCTCTCGCCTCACACGGGCCTAATATTTGTCATGGAGAGGCTCGTTATTGTTTCAAAAATATCGCATTTTAATTATACATCTGGATATTTATGAAGAATTATTTATTTATTTTTATTTATAAAGCGCCCTAATGCCATATCTAAATTCAATTAATATCATTTTTAAGAAAATAAAAAAAATTGTATTTGCTCAAAAATAATAGATTTTTTTTGAGATTTATTTTAGTTATTAATAATATAATAAAATGTAATAGGGCATATTAATTTTGTATTATTAAATACTAAAATAAACCATGATTAATGCTAAAAAATCTCTTTTACTTATATTAACAATAATTGTGAAAGTCCAAACGAAATTACCTAAAACTTAGTACAAGTCTATTGTATCTACCCTTTGATAAGTATGAATTTAATGAGATATTATTATACTTCAATTCAGTGACTCTGAGTGAATGTCAATATCCAAGATGGATGTCTTCCAACAACGAACTTCAATAATTACCAACCTCGTTTTCTCAATAATTTTAGGAGCGTTAGGAATTGGTTTCCCAGATACTGTCTAAAAAACTCAGAAAACGTATATCGCGTATCTCTCTCTCCCGCTTTCTTTTTCAAAAAGTGACTTCGGAATTTTTATACTAACTTAAAAGTGTGTAGTAATTTAATAATAATTTTTCAACAAGCACTAGGTTATTTTTTTCCTCTGCCATTTATTTAGGTTTTCGTTTATTTAAATTGTTTTTCCTTCTTTTCTAAAATATTTCTTATTTATTTGGATAGACTCTCGTGAGGTACGATCTCTCGTTTGGAAACCCTTAAGAGATAGGAAGGAAGCGTAGCACATATCCCTTTCTAATAACATCATTTATTTATAAAAAAAAAAAAAAACAATTTACAAAACTGGATTTAAGTTTCTACAAAAAATAATTATAATTTATAGAGATTTACAATTAATTTTATAACTCAACGAAGGTATAAACTCTAATCATTTTTTTATTCCCTGATAGAAAAACACAAAATTTTAATGAGTAAATTAATCTAATAATCTTTCAAATTAAAAATGAGGATATTTAATGCTTCTCTTGTATTTTTCTAAAAATAGAAGTGAATTTAAAAATTTGCTTAGTTGTTTAAATATGCTAATTGCTATCGTTTGACCTTTTAGAGTTCGAATTTTGAAAAACATTTACCTTCTCTTTTGCCCATGTATTTATACTCAGAGTAAAATTCAAATGTTCAAATATATACAGAGTACATACTATAAATATTTTGGGCCAATAGATCGAGTTCTAATATTGAGTGAGTTAGTAGATCAGTGGATTTTCACATTTACTTGTATGTATCCAGAGTAAAAATTTTAAAAATAGTTCTATTAGTGGCAGCGGGTTTTGGATATTTTATAAAGAATTGCATAAAAAGCAAGAATCACAAATACCATAGTTCTTATAATCATTATATTTTACTTTTTTAAAATAATTCTAGCATATTTTCAAATGCATTTTACAATCCATCATAGGAAAAATACGGACACGCTTTTGTAATTAGATTATATTTTTATGTAGTTTGTCTGTTTTCAAAAGAAAAAAAGAGTAAAAAAGTAACTCCAATCTTAGCTCCAGAGTGTAACCAGTAACAATAATCTTAGTTTGTAGTAATCCACCATCAGGAGTTTTCATCAACATAATAGTGAAAATGGGTAAAACAATGACTAGACTGGTTGCGGGGTATTGTGCTCACGAATAATGTTATCAATTGTTATGATAATCAGTCTGTCTCAAAACACCCAATACAAAATTAATGGAAAATAATCCGCTTATTTTATATAATCAAATTGGGGTTTTTGTTATCAATTCTGGTGTTAGTTTTTAAAAAACTCTAACAAATTAATCCTTTGTTTTCAAAACTTTCTTAACATAATTAGTGCCCTATGGTAGGAAGTGTTTTCACCAGATGTATAATATAAGAATCGATAGTATAGGCATATACACAAGGTATATAGAAAGATTGGCATAAAGATACATTGAAGCATATCTGAAAAGTAGTTGGTGACAAAAATGGGAGGAGATTTGACAGTTAACAAATAAGTTTTATGTGTAATGTTTTTTTTTTTAAGTTGTTTAAAAATTATGTAGTTTTTTATAAATATAAGTACCTAGGTTGTATTATGAATTTTTAATAAATTTTTTTCAATAATACATTGCCTTTTTTAATTTCTGCTTAATGTTATCACCCGGTTATTGTTATCAAAAATTACACTTCCCATAGTGATCATAATAAATGACGTCTACTAATAAAAGGACTAAATTTTCTAAAATTTCATTTAATCTTTTACGTAAAAAAGTAAATAATCATTTATCCAAAATACTGAAATTCGTTATTTTTTATAAATTCGAATTTCAGTCGAAAAATTCCTCTGACTCGAGGAAAAAAAATCAATTGATAGATAATCATAATACATCATTATCAATCAATTTTACTAATATATTCACGATACGGTAAAAGTAGCACTTAATCATAGTTCAAAATCAGTATTGTCATTTATATACATTAGGCCAATGCTATTATTATAACTAAGCGCAACTTGACTAAATTAGAATTTGGTAAATAGGTGTCGAGAGATGTCATTTTCTGTTTATTTCAATTTTCGTTTTAGCGAGCTGTTTAATTTATTCCATTTATTATCATTCACTTAAATAATCATAAAGTCTAATAAATATGAAGAGGAAATATTAATTTATTTTAATCATGATTTGTTGATAAATTTATTTTAGCCTGACGATTATTAATATTGTGTTCTCTAATGGTAAAGAAAAATTTTACCTCTTTATAGAAGAAATTAGGAAAGTAATTATTATTCTTAAAGAAACATCGTGCAAAATTTTATAGTGATTGTTCCATTACTAGACATTCGTATTATTATTTATTATACTATTTGTTTGAGCCTTTGTTCATCACAGGATTTCCGTGATTACAACATTCCCCAGGAAATCATTTATAGATAAATACTCACAAAAAAAAAAAAAGGAGAAAAAGAAACAAACCAAAATATAATAAAATATAGTACAGAGTAAAATGAAGTAAGCATAATCAATTGTTAAATTTAAAAAAATTAGACACTACAAATTACAAAAAAAATATTCTATAAAATAAAATAAAATTTCATCTGAATGTATTAATTATTTCTGTAGAGCGCATAAAAATACAAGCAATCCTTACTTGTTTAAAATGAAAGTTCTGAGTTTGAGAGCCCCCGTTATAGATAAAAAAAAAAGGCGTATTCAACCCGCTGAAATCTGTGGGGGACAGAGTTTCATGAATGTCTTCAGGAGGTTCGGCAAATAGAGAGAGCGTACACCATTGTATTTTCGGCACCCACGCACATGATGCAGTGTTTCCCTTTTGCTCTTGTTACAATTGGAGCACAGCTCATCGGGCACAATTATGTAGGCATTTCCGCAAAAATAAAAATTAATAAGTCGAATGTTTGATAGACGGGTTTGATGGTTTACTCCTATTTTAAGGATTCAAAATCTTATTGAGGGAATTGTCCCCTGACAGAAATCTATTTTGGTATTGTGGGGTTTGATTTTCTAATTATTCTGCCATCTTTCTTATAACTATCTCTGTAAGGCACATTTAAAAAAAAAGAACTGATAAAGATTTTTCGTAAGGGGTTTAATTTTTTTTTTTTAGAAATTGGAATTTGCTCTCCCACATATTATCTTTAAAATTTCGAAGTAATATTTTATTTAGCCTATCCAATTATATTTTTTACAACAGTGGGACTGGTAAAAATTTATTATAAAAAATTCGTGACAGCCTACTGGCCGCCAGTATAAAGAAACGAGCCCTTTTAAATACCAGCCTGATTATTCTCCTTTGTTATATTTCTTTGCGAATGAGATAGCCAGGCGCGGATTATTCCAAAAATATAGATTGTTAAATAGTTTGACATTTTTCAATGATTTCGTCATAATTTCGTCCCCCATACTTCATAAGGGTATAATAAAACTTTTATAATCATGGACCAAAATTAAACTTTAGAGTTCATTAATAATGTCTTAACATTAGCCATGGCTGAGTTTGTCTCAGACAGACATTTATATTATATAATATATATAATTGTTTTTTTCTTTTCTTTTTTTTTGTTTTGTTTATAAATATAGACATGTAAATATTCAGGTGGGACAGAAGTGCTTCCCCTTCTCCATTTTTTTCAATTCTTGTACATGGTCATCCATATTTTGAATGAATTGTTGATATTTTCTTTTCAATATATTCTCCTTTGAAAGACGGAAGGCATCCGAGTTACGCTTCTGAACACCCGCTCTATTGTTAGTAATAAAAAAAAAATAATAAATAATAGAAAAATGAAAAAAAAATCAGTAGCAGGGAGAAACGTGCAATGAATATAATCACATTATTTTATTAAAGGCAAAATAGAAGCCTAAACAACAACCCACTATACTAGCCAGAGGCTGTTATACTTTTTTAAACATTAATGTTTTATTTATAGAATTTCATGGGGGAGAGTTTGATTACACTATTGAATTAGTGGAAATAAAATAAAAATATCGGGAGACAATGACTATTCCGTTTTTTGGATTAGTATATATCATTTGTATTTGTAATTTTATTTTTATTTATATGTGTCAAATCAAAAGATTTATCTGATTTAAATATCAATGTTATATTAATAAAAAAGAGTTTGGGTGGGGGCAACCACCAATGCAACTAATCTTTGAACTAATTTTTTCCATTATTTCATGTATTTATATTAAAATTTAATTTAATTAAAATATCATTTAAATTATTAAAATAATAATAATAACATAATATATTTTAAATTAATATTGTGGGGAAAAAATATTTTTATTAAATCAGTGAAATAATTTAATAGCGAATTTTTGCTTCTTTTATGTATTGTCCTTAAATTTACTTCAAAAGGGGTTCAGGTGACAATAAAATTTGTTTCTTCTAATTATAAATGTGATAAACTATTAAATATAAAATTTCCAATGTGTACATCGATTATAGCCTATAGCGTTTTCCCATAGGGAATAATAAATAAATAAAATTCTAAATGATTAAAATCCCTGGAAATTGGGTAACAAAAATAGCATGGGGCGCATAAATACGTGTTTGCTTGTCTGCTGGAAGAATAGCAACCCGCTTAACCAGCCAACTGGCTCTCGAGCGAATATGGTCAGTTAATAAATCTTCTTAGAAATTAAAATCTGGGCATGCGTGGCCCTCTAGAACAGCTCTGGCGCATTTAATCAAAAAATCAATTAGTGAATTGGTAACTTGGGTTGGCTACCTTTCAGCATCCAAAAATTGAGTAATTTATGCACTCCACGGTGTGGAATGCAAAGAAGGAAAAGGGTTATACAACTGCTATGTCTACAACTGAGGCGTAACTATCATAAGACTAATTAAGTCAGTTCCTCCCATTTGATTATCGATAGGAGATTAAATTAAATAGCTGAATATGTTTACCCTATCTCTAGCTTTCTAAAATTATTATAAAAGTTCGGTATATTTGCGAGTGATTTTGGTGAAATGTATACCAGAATGAAGCTCGAAAACCGCTGAACAAAAAAAAAGATCAACTTCGGTTCAGGCCCTTTTGAAACTTTTTATGGATGAGAAGAGAGGCTTTAAAAAAACATGCAAAAATAGAAAATAGTTAAAAGCAATCATTCATTTGCTCTCGTCTAGTCTAATCGCCTGTATAAAAATAAATTTAGAAAATATAACTAAAATAGATTCATAGTTGAATAAAAACAAAAAAATAAAATAGGAAAAAACAAGAACTAATTAAAATTTTAAATGAATAGAAAGGAGAATTAAAAACAAATACAGATGAAAGTAACAAAGAATTACAAAAATATATACTAGATTTATTCAAATAAAAAAATATTGAAACTAAAAGAAGAATAGATAATTTAGAGAGAGAAATAAAAGCGATAAATATAATTAAATATGGCCTGGAAGAAGGAGAAGAAAATAACAATTTATAAATTAAAACAATAAATTTTATAAAAGAAAAACTTTACTCTGATATTAGTACAAATAAAATAGATTATATTAAAAGAATCGATCGATCTAACGAAGGCAAAATTAGATCAATATTGTTTGCCTTTTTAGCTTTTTGAACAAGGATACTATTTAAAAATATGAAAAAACTAAAAGGTAAATCACAACGCGTAGCAGAAGGTTTTTCAAAAGAAGTTATGATAATTAGAAAAAACTTATTCCAGATTTATTTAAAGCCCGAAAAGTAGGCAAATATGCCGTCTTAAAAATGATAAACTTATAATAAGAGATGAAATAATTTATTATAAAAAAAGACCTTTAGATATCTCTCTTTCAGAAGCGAACCGAACCCATACCAAGAAAACAGATAAAAATCAAGAAAAATTGATTAAAGGCAAGGACTCAGAATCTGAAGAGCAACATGGTAAAATACTCGTAACTAATTTTCTAACGAACAGAAGTTGCCTACAAGTGAACCTTCTGAACTAATGATGATGGAAGGGAGGTGTGGGGAAATGTGTGGCCAAATCGCTACACGAACTCAACAACTCAACCATCGTCCAGAAGGGTTGGACACTTCGGTCGATTCTGACCAACAAATGAAGCTTCTAAAAATATGTGCAATGTGAGTAAAATAGAAAATATATTTTCTAAAAAACTTATCACTATAAAAATATAAAAAAACAAATTTCAAAATAATAAAAAAAGTTAATAATAAACAAATATTAATAATAGCTACACTCAACGTCAGTAGTTTAATAGATGAAGCGAGTGTGGTAGAATTATAAAACGCAATAGAAAAAAAAAAATCGATATACTAGATGTGTGTGAAAAAGAATTGGCGAAAAAATGATAGAAAGGAAAAATGCGTTTTTTATCATTCCGTTCATATAAGTGGTCAAAGAGGAGTAGGTTTTATTAACAATAAAAGTTTAAAAGGTAAAATTAGGGAATGTAAGGGGTACTCGGATAGAATAAGTCTCCTAAAAATTTCATGTAAAAATAATCGGACACTAACATTAATTCAAGTAAATGCACCAACAAATGAAGTAGATGAGAAAATTTGCGGTGATTTTTACAATATTCTTAATGATGCTAATAACAAAAATACTTGAAGAAATTTTGAAAATCAATTAATTATTATGGGGATTTTAATAGCCAAAGTTGAAAAAGATCTGAAGAATACAATAATGCGAAACAAAATAAAAGAGGGGAATAAATAAGTTAACTTTTGCGTAAGAAATAACATCAAAATAATAAATACATAAATATAAAAGAGCAGGCAGAAGATGGACGTGGCTGGCTTCTAACAGCATATATAAAACCGAAATTGATTATATTTTTACTCCTCATATAAATATTGTTAATCAATTCGAAATAATAGACAAATAATACCAACATAATGGCAAATTTCTAATATAATGATTTTATTGTATTTAAGAAAGGAAAACCTCAGATCTACAGACCATTAACTAAAATCATAGTCAAACATCGGAAAATTTTTATGAAATTACTTTAGAACGGAAAAAATAAGCCAGCCAAGCAGGATTTAGAAATGGGTATTCTACTTGTGATCATTACTTCACTAGGAAAAAATTAGCAAATTTTGAATATTTATTATTACAATATTAAGATGAAAATAATCTCATGTAATTGAGTCAGATGTGGAGATTTCAGCGGATTTTTTATAAAATATATTCAATATGTATAATAGGTTAATTAAAATAATATATACCAATTTTTATTTATTTCTAAATATTAGTCGAAATTATAGCAGGAATAAAACAAAAAAATCGCGACAATTGCAGAAGGATCGCATGCAAGTCTAATCACAGCCGATTAGTGGCGTTCATAAGGGCATAAGGGCACAAGTGTTTGCGCAGGTTGTTTAACCCTACACGCACACAAATCAACCGGTAATAAACCGACCATTTCGGTGGGGCTGGAAGTTAATTACCGAGACGTCAGAGGCAACCTTCCCCCACCATTTCCCCACATACAGGCACAACGTGTATGGCCCTTTTAGATTTTTTCCCTTATTTCACTTATATCAGGGTAAATGCAGCCAATGAAACGCCTCTCCATTTGCTAAAATAATTAAAGTCGTTTTGAAAAAGGAAATGGCGATTTCTTATTTATTTATTAAGACTCACAAAAAGAGAATAAATGCCAGCCTTGGCTCGACCGGCTCGTGCTCCTAATGCATATACACACCAAATATAACTCTCTGAATGAATAACATATAATGAATACTCAAACGTTTTTGTTTAAATTAATCCTACAATCTTCATATTTTTACAAATTTAAAAAAAATGTTCAAAATTTAGCAATGATATTTAAAAGTTGTATTGTATGCACAAAAAATGATAAGAATATTTTTTAAAGTCGCCAAAAAACGCAACTAATTGACATAGTTGAAGTTGCTTGTAAAAGAATTACTCTCTTGTAATTAGTCTAGATATCAAACAATCATATCAACAAATTAATGCTCAAATAGTAACGAATTAATACGTTAGACTA
>JAAAKE020087988.1:0-21545 GCA_010014785.2 Anisolabis maritima | reverse complement strand
GGGTTATATGATGGGTCGCCTAATGGGTGGTGGTGCACCAGCACAACCTTTATTTAGTTCGCGTAACCCAACAAGCCGTACCACCATTCACAAATGATTTGTCATTGGGCTTAAGTCATCGGCTAAGCATTCTGCTCTGAATTATATAAAAAATCACTGAAAAAACCATAAAACCTTAAATATATTTTAGATAAATGAAGTAGTCAAAGTATTGCTTGCAGGTACTGAAATGGAAGTTCTGAAATTAACATTTAACATATTTTTATTATACAGTATAATTTGCATATAAAATAAAATAAAATCCGGTAATAGTTATGTTAATCAAATAATTATGAACTATTATTATTATTATCATCATTGTTTAAGAATATTATAAAATTTCAGGGATTTGTAGTAATATAGATTTGCTATCCTTAACTCTTTTGCTGATTTTTTATAACATCCCTATGAAGAAATGATTATATTAATTCAGCCATTTAGAACCGAACAAAACTTTCCTTTTACTTTTATTATGAAAATTCATTAACCATTATGTTTTTTATTTCATTTAAGCCTGAATCATAAAATTAATATGAATGAATTGATTCAAAGTTATTCTTATAAAAGAACTTAAGCTAAGCTAAGATAACTTGCCTGTTCTAAATTCTGTCCATATCACCCCGAAGACGAAACGAACAAACCAACGGCGTTTCCTTTGATCTACCAAACTGTTGATGGAAGTTGTTCGTTTGTTTTGCAATTGTTCTCGTCTCCGTCCGTCCATAACATTTGTTTCATGTACGTTCGTTTATGTTTTTATTATATATCTTTTTTCATGTCTGGTGTGGACGCGTCTTTTAAGTTGAAGTAAATATTGTTACCATGGTGTTTTATTTTTTTATAAAAAGACTAATAATTAATATTGTAACTTTAATAAATTAAAGTAAACAAAATCATGCGCCTTTTGTTCATCGTATTTCCACTCCCACTCACCTCTTTTCACACTCTCTCTCTCTTTCGTTCTTAAAACATAGTAAATACGGCCCTGATAGATTATAATATATGTAAAATATTTTATAATGAGAAAATTAAACAGTGAAAATAGCGCAGCTAAATATATTTCATTTATTATTTTCAGGATTTTTCTGGTTCATTTGATTTCAATCCAACAGTATAAACAGTTATTACAGATATTTTAAACTAGGAAAATGCAATTAATGTTTGAAGATGTTTAGTATGAGAAAATTAAAACTTACGTTCAATCACCATAAAGAGTTTCTAACTTGTAAATAAATAATTAATGCAATTAAGGATCATTCACCTCATTCACTTCCTAAACAACATTAAAAAAAAAGAACAAATGAAAAGGATTTTTGTCTTGCAAAATTATTCCTCTGAAAAATGTTTTATTAATTTAAGAGATTTTGAATTTTATCTTAAATGACAGTAAGGTGGCGTGAAATAAAACATCTATACGGTTATAGAAGTGGGCTTTGAGAGTAAAAAAGGGCCACAAATGTTTGTTACTCCTTCTTTTCTTTTTTTTTGGAAGGTAGAGGGGGGGGGGGGCAACAAATCTTATATTTAAAAAAAAGAAGCATAAATGAAAAAAGTTTGAGAAACTCACTTTCTTAAAATTATAGAGCAAAAAATTTTGAATTCCGAAAATTTTCAATATTTTTAGAAAATTATTTCTTAATGATAGAAAATATTTTTATTAATTTAAATAACATACCGTTTCGAAAATTTGTAATGTTCCAAATACGCCATTACGAGAGTTTTACTTCCATTTGTCTATTTTACCATATAGCTGCGCCACTTTGAATTTCTTCACCTAACAAAATTAATATAAAAAAGGGAATGGAAAAGAGAAAAGATGGAAAATAATCAACTATAATAACCATTTAGACAAGAATGGTGTATGATGTTAATTTCCAATTAAAATTAACTAAAATTTTTTTAAGTTAATACAATTTTGGTAGTGATGATACCAATGATCTTTCGACAAATAAGAAATCAATAAAAAATTTAAATATTTCTTGGATAAAATTTTCTTGATATGTTCTCAGTCCTCTTGTTAATATCAAATTTTAAAAGAATTTTGTAGTTGATTTGAGGCCAATCATTTATTACAATACATCAGGAATTTTTACCAATATTTATATACATGTATTTATATATATATAGACTACTAAAAAGCTTCCTTACATATTAATAATAATCAAACTATTTAAATGCTGTACATCAGTCTGTATAGCCTAAGCTATTGTCAGGGACAAAGAAATCCTCATTTTATAATGGACTTCTAAGCGTTGTAGTTACTATAATACTATAATTATTATTCTACGTATACATCCGGATTTTCTAGGAATAAAATACCATATTTATTTTGATATGTACATCTATTTTTTTTTTAGTAAAATTAAATATATTTTTATTATATAAATAAATAATTATATTGCAATGCAAATATTTCGATCAATGACTCGATGAGTTCTTATATATTTTTATATATCTAAGGCATTTAGTCTTTTTTCTAATAATTCTTCATTATTTATTCCCTGAGTGAACTTATAATCACAACATAATACAAACAAGCATTTCTCTATTTATATATTTATAGTATTTACAATGATTTATATTTGGCCCTTGTAAATATTTCGTTTTTTTCTCTCTTCTTTAGAGAAAGTACTGTCAAATGACTAACACTGTGGCGAGGGTGATTCATTTTTCCCTCAATATTTATTTTTGTAATATAGGAAATGCGTGAGCCGAGCAATTAGTGCAGAAGGAAAGGAGTGGATTCGGAACTTTGGAGGGGACGAGATTGCCCAAAGGGCGCGTTTTAACGCTCAAGCGGGAAGCCAGCAATCAAACGACCACACAGATTTTGTGTCTCCTTTGAGGTAAAAAAGAGAGAGGATCACATTTATCCCCAACTGCTAATCAGGGCTATAAAGATCAAGACGAATATGAAACTGCTTCGGCAATTTAATGATGTCGCGTTGTTCGAGTCCTCCACTTCAGCGTTTCTTTCCCGACTCCCTTTGCGTACTTCCATATCTGAAAAAAACATTATATGACCACTTATAATTAGGGTGTGGAAATTTCAGAAAATAGCGTTATGGTAACACTAATACGTATTTTCTAAACTCTAAAAGCTTGAATCCGTTTTTTTTTTAATTAAAACAAACAAGTTATAATTAAAACGGATGAAGTTGTTAAAATTAGATGAAAAAATTTACAAGTTCTACAATAGTGTATATGTGGAAGAAAAAAAAATAAAAATAATAATAAAAATGATAGAACTCCCAAATAGGTGTTTTTGTGTTTTAAGCTAAACATTTGATTGCTAAAAAAAACTTGTCCAAAGCTGTTAGCTACGCGTAAATATGTGATGGGTATTTATTATGGAAATTAATAAACTAAAAATCGGTCCGTCGCTAATTTAACGCGATTTCCACACCTTACTTACAATCTATAAAAAATCTCGCAGAGGAATTATCTGGAAATGTGAAATATCTATAAAATAAAATAATCTACTTTTTCTACTTTAAAATAAAAAACTAATGCGATTTAAGACGGGGAATTAGCACAAAAAATAAATAAATAAAAGACGCTTCTCCATCTATTTCTATTACACTCGGAATGTTATCGTGTATAATTGGTGAGTTTTTCATTCTTTGCAGTAGTGATTATGATCTCCCCAATGGAAAAGAAAGATGATTTGTGTAAAACAATCTACGGATGAATTTGCGTTTTCTCTCATTTATCTCAATAATCGTACCTCGCTGTTTAGATATTTGTTGAGGGTCGGCTGGGATTAGAATTTCATTATTCGTATGTCCTGAGCCCGTTAGCGATTTTCCCAGCTTCCCTAAAAATAAAATAATTCAAATTAGTGCAATTACCGATAATTGTTTTATAATTTATTTCTTTCGAAAGGAATGCCAATATAAATAGAATTTGATTAATTCTTTGTGAATGAATGACAAATAATTTTGATTCCGTTAAAAAAAAGTTAAAGACGTTAGAAAACGGATGTAATGATTCAGATCATTATCCAAAAAGTTTCCTAGTTGATCAGTGATCACGCATTTTGCATCCGAACTCGATTTAAAATCATTAGGCTCCATGGGTGACCAAGATGAATGGTGCTCTTTCGCTTAATTTCCAGTTGGCCATTTATATCTTTTAACCAGGTTGGGAAAATCAAAGTCGATATAAATCAGTATAGAGTAAGTTTAAAATACCATTGACAGTTGACATCAGTGCCTAATATTTAAATGTAATTATTTTAAATGTCGATTATTCACTAAGCGAAAGGGATATTTTAAAGCCAAATTCTTGTTATTGCTCAAAGAGAAATTTTGCATATTAAAACGACACGAAATATGAATAATACGGTATATGGTTTGTTAAGAAACAAATGTTTTCTTTAATAAATAAATTACATTTTTGGTTTAACAGTGATAAAATATTTCCTGTTTAACTGTTTTACTTTTTTGTGTAAAATATAATACAAGTTCCAGTCGCTTATTCTATTGATTTATTTTTTAGTTATAATTTACATTTAGATACAGATCATTAAAAAATTTATATTTAAGTATATTTATAAGTAAGATTCTTTATGATTTATATCTAAATTTAACTTGTACCTGAGGATGGCGACAGAATAAGTGCTGAAACGTTGTATTATATTTTACGCAAAAAAGAAAAAAACAGTTAATCAGAAAATATAGTTTTACATATTTACAATGAACACTGGAACACCCTTGAATAAATGAGTCTTAAATTAACAAAAATAGCTATCGTAAAACAAAATTTCTGAATGAGAAAATGAAAAATTGCGAGATTATATGGCTTTTAAATAAAAAGGAGAGGCAAAAAATTCTCCACACACAAATCTATAAAGCTAGGCCCTTCGAAAACTTTTTATATGTATGAATTTGATAGATATTCCTTCCCCCTAGCCTTAGCTTCGCTCCTAATTTTAATATTTTTCTATTGATTTCTATTGATGGATATTTTAATTAATTTTATCAATTTACTGGGGAAAGCTGTTCCCTTCATTAGAATAAAATGGATTACAAAAACTTGTTACCAATAATAGTTTATAAGACAAATGAGTACATGAATTTTTAAAAGTTTGAAGTTATTTAAATAATTGATATTTTATTCCCTGGAAATATTTAGCAAATTATACTTACCTGAGATAAAAAAGAAACAATAGAAGACATTTTAGAAAAGACTTTATCAATGACATACATTTAAATCTATTTTTATAAACTCAAGAAGTTAAAAATAAATATTTCAAATTTACATTATGTTAAATAGATCAAAAGTAAATTAGTTTATGAATACCAAATAATAAATAATTCAGAAAAAAAAACATTTTTAAGAATAAAATTATTTGAAAGCAAGAATGAAATATTCCATTAATTCTGAGCTCTTCAGGTGAAGGCATCTGACAAATGCTAACATTAATTTTACTTGTATAGTTTTTCTGGCTGTAGATTTTGAATTGAGATGAAGAGTGAGCTAAGGAGAATTAGATTAAATGTATGTTTCTGTCAATGCGTTCGAAACGTCGACAGCAAAATTAATTTTATTTCTCTTTGAATGACATGCATGATTTTTAAGACCTTGGCTTATAGTAAGGTTCATTTTTGGAGGAAGAATTTACTGAATTGAATGGGTTTTACCACTTTATTTATTATATATTTAAATGTCAAAATCAGCACAAAATAAGCGAAACTAGATTTTTACAAATTTTTTAACAGTGCTAGAAAAAGATTATATATTTTTTTCTTATTTAGTTTTACTTGTATCGATATGCTTAAAGGGTCCGGAAACAGTTTTTTTGATATCTACACTATAAATTGGCCTACATATAATAAGGGATAGGATTAATTTTATAAATTAAATAAAAAATAATAATAATTAATATTTTTAAAATATATGAGTGCTATTTATTTTATAATTAGCTATATATTAATTTATAAGAAAGTTGGACGACTTACGATAGAGTTTGATGCTTCCATCGGTGTCCCCAAGAGAATTCTTCGAGACGCACTTGTAGGACCCAAAATCACTTGGCCCTACAGATTTGATGGTCAGCTTCATATGTACTTTGTAGTTATTGTCCATCAGAACCGGCTCGTATTTGCCCCCTGTACACCCCAAAAAACAATCAACTTGCATTCATTAATAATACAATAAATGTTTTAATAATCAAAATTTAATTGCTTTGTCATCCGGGCCGGGATTCCGATGCTAAAATTATTGATCCGGAATCAATTTGCTTATGGACTTATTAATACTTTATGGGCAATTTAAATATTAGTCAATCATATAAATGTCGTCCACAAAGCAATAAACTCTACAAATTTTCCAATCACATATTGTGGGTGACCTACAAAAATTTAAACTTATATAACAAAAAATGTTATTAAAAAAAATCTATTTATGTATCTTAGGACTCCTCTTCTCTTGTAGCTTAAATACCCCTCTAAACAAATTTTATCTACACTCGTCGTTATCTTTATGAAGGTGATTGGATAATTTAGTAGTTTATGAATTTTTTGTTTGTGAATGACTAAATGATTTTTAATATTTTTCTTATTTTAAATTTATTAAATAGGCAAAAAAATTTATAGAAAAAGAAGCCATTTTAAACAAAGAGATAAATGAAGTTATTTTTATTTAAAATTGTTTCTTTTTTTTTTAAGTCCTTTTCGGCATCTGAGGCCATTTAGACTCCATCTTTATTTATTTTTATTAACCCTGCTGTACTCTTTAAATTTTCTATACACATACATATATTGTTCGGGGTCATTTTTGAACCCACCTTCTTTACGTCCCTTCCATAGGTCGGGCTGTCACAGCATCTAGTAATAATAATAGTAATCTAAAATGATTTGTGGTTTTTTATCTTTTCTTTCACTCGCTTGATTGTCCTGGTGCAATGTGCTCTAAAGGATATTTTTATATTTTTTAGGAATATAATTCACCAATGTAGAATAATTAGTATAATAAAATAATAAACTGTGCATCTAGAAATAATATAAATATCCCCACTAACTTCACTTAAATGATTGTCAATTTCTGAAACTTTTTCTCCGCCATCGGAAGTTTCCAAAAGTTATCATACTTCTGATTCATTAAGTCCTCTTCGCTGTGACATTTTTAACTCAATCGTGAAAAAACAATATTTCAAACCGATTTTTGGAAAAATATTCTAAAAGAAGAAAATGCATGTTTGCACCGGATAAAGTGAGTCAAAATACGCATTAATATCGATTGAAAATAATAAATTTAATTTGTAATTACTTAAGTTATAATAATATAGAATAGAGTGGGGTAAAGAAATGAAATAATATGAAATTAAAAGGAGGGGGTCATAAAAGATCCCAAACGATACGTATGTAATAAATGTAATTTTAACAAAAAATAATAAAAAGAAAAAAATATTTATAGTAATTTGAAGGTATTCCTTAAAGAAACATTCATAAAATTTCAAAGTCGTATCAGTTGATTTAGATGCAAAAAAGGAGGCGTATGGTGCCGATAACGACCCCAATAGTACAGTAGGGTTAAATGGTAGTAATATAATAAAAATCATTTTTTGTCACTCAGGACGGGAAGCGAGCCACTGACATTTGGAAGTAACATTAAGCGAGAGTATATTTCTGCACCAAGGGACAGGGCTATAAATTTGCTTGTTATAATTTAAAATTTTTTTGTTTGTGTTTGAAGGAAGCAACAAAATATTTATATATAAATCTGCAAAATTTCATTCTAGTGTATACTCTTTTAAATAAAAGAATTTTTGTCATTATTTATGAATGTTCTTCATTTTTTTTTTTTTTTTTTTAAATAATATTGTAAAAAAAAATCAATAAGTTATTTATATTGTCTATATTACGAGTATATTATATCTATAATATCCTGAATTTGTTTTAATTGTTTAAAAAAAGACAATAATTCGATTATTTTATATTCGAAAAAGCTTTTATCGATTTTCCTTAATAAATGCGGTTATTATATTTTAACATTTTTTTTTTTTGCAATTTATATATAAATTATACATTTATTTAATAAGTGGTTTTTAAGTAATTTTTACTTGCAAGGGAAATTTTGTTTAATTTTAAAATCGATTCCACTTTAAATTGATAATATTACTTTCAGAAAGCAAGGTGGAAAATTGAAGTAATTAAAATATTTAAATTAAAAATAAGACCTTGAAATGTTGGAATGGGTTTGGAGGGGAGCAAGATTTTAACTAGGAATAATAGAGCAATTCAGAAATGGTGAAAGTAGTTATTTTTATTAAATTTCAAATTTAAAAAAATAACAATATAGTTATCACTGAAAAGTTCAATAAACCTTGCAAAGTACCTCATCAATTATTTAAAGAATATTTTAATAAGGTAATCATTTTACAAGTTTTATAAAAGAATAATTTTTCATTAATTTTTAATTTCAAAAAAAAAAAAAAAAGAAAAAAAAAGGTATTCTCTAATTTATATGCAGAAACTAAGAGGTACTAAGAGAATTAATAATATTCTTACAACGCAGGAGCATACGTTATATTTTATCATAACTCGTGTGCAAAGGAAAAATATCAGATTTATTCAAGATTTGAACCCAACACCTTAAAATTTGCATTAAATTATTTTTTCGTTTTCTTTAATAAGAAAGAACAAGTTCTCCAGTTTCAAATAATATTCTCCGTCTTCCATTCAACCTAAATGGTTGTTTGTTTCAGACATACATTTACGTACAAATGAAACGATGCTAAGCAATAAGTTAAGGAGATGTTTGACGACTTCGATCAGGAGTCTTTTAGCAAAGGTGGTAGTAGTAGTTAGTTTGTATTATATTTATACAATAAGAATTGTCTAGAAGCATCACAAAAATTAGTGGGAAATTATTTCGAGACTGCTAACACATCACTCAATAAGTCCCGAGGTTAACTACTAAAAAAACATTTTTTTTTGCAAAATTCGACTTTATTCATCAACATAGTTTCCTTCTAGAATGATACATTCATTCCAACGCTTCTCTATCATTTCGAGGCCTTTTTTGTAGAACGATTTATCTTTGGACTCAAAATAGGCGTTTGATGCGGCTATGGATTGAGCATTTGACGCAAATATCTTTCCCTGGAGCATTTTTTTGAGATCTGCGAACAGGTAGTAATCGCTGGGAGAATCCCAGAATATCCAGAGAATACGGTGGATGGGGAAGCAATTCGAACTTCAATTCGTGCAATTTTGCCATCGTCATTGGCTACCAATGACTTGTGACGCGGTGTCTTAGTGAAAGAGCACTTTTTCTTTTTGCTTCAAACGCACCAATAATGCCATGTAATATTCGCTGTTGATGGTCTTTCCTTTCTCAAGATAGTCGGCAAATAAAATACCTTGCGCATCCCAAAATACGGAGGCCAAAATCTTACCGGACGACATTTGCGTTTTTGGTCGCTTCGGACGGCTTTCACCGGCTGCTGTCCAGTTAGCTGGCTGACGATTTGATTCCGAAGTGTAGTGGTGGATCAATGTTTCATCCATTGTCACATACCGACGCAAAAAATCCTGTTTATTACGGTTAAACAGCTCCCAACAGCGCTCTGAATCATCTACGAGTTGCTGTTTTTGGACCACCGTGAGTAAGGGCGGCACCCACTTTCAATACAGCTATTTCATGACAAATGTTCATGCAAAATAGTGTATACACTGCCTTCTGATATCTTTAAGGTGTCAGCTATCTAACGCAACTTCAATTACGGTCTTCCAAAACGATTTTCTGCACTTTTTTTTTTATGTTTTCTGGAATAAATGCCGAATTCAGGCGACCAGAGAATTCAGCATCATCGGTGTTTGTGCGGTCACGTTTAAACTCAGCAAACCAACATTTGATGGTTGCTTTCGATGGAGCAAAGTCCCCATAACACTTATCAAGCCATTGCTTTGTTTGAACGGTATTTTTTCCCATCAAAAAACAGTGTTTAATCAACACACGAAATTCCTTTTTCTCCATTGTTGTGAAAATAACAAAAGTAACGTCACTAAAGCCACTGTAACTTGGAAACTAATGGTCGGATTGTCATGAAAGTTTGACACATATTATTTGAAGGTTGGTATTTTCTAAAAATCATATGGATTTTTCATTAGAGGCGCCATCTATGTGTCAGCCTCGGGACTTATTGAGTGATGTATTATATGGAGACGTCTACCCAAAACCCCGGAAAACTTGCTGGCCCTATATGAAGTCATTTCATGAATATGTTGGTTTTATCTTTTTTTTTTTTTTTTTTTGAAATTTTTACAGTTGTCAAATTATTAGAAGATAGTGTTGATTTCTCTGAGATTTGTATTTAAATTATACCTAAAGAAAGTCACCATGGTTGAAATTTTATTTTATACAACTAAACGTCAGTTGAACAAAAAACGTGATTTAATTATGTTATACATATATTATATATATATATAAATTTATTCGATTTTTTTTATCAAACTAATTTAAATGTTGACCAAATGATTTTTTACTTTAATTATACCCGTTCAATTCTTCAGTAAGATTTCCAATATAAAATATAAAATATTTAATTATATAACTTAAAATGATTATTCGAGTTTTAAATTCAAGTCTTTATAATGAAGAGTAAAATTTCATTCATTAAAGCAATATTTACAGACGAATATTATTAAGTCATATAATTTAAGACGGTTATTAACATCCACTTTCTTCTCATTACGAATATAATTTGAGCGAAATTAATATAAAAGCTATTTTTTAACTTTATATATATATTAGCAAATTTTCGATAAGCAAATTGATTAAATTTTCATTAAAATTTTATTAATTTAAGAGAGATTTTTTTGGAAAACATAAGCTTTTAACTTTTAAAGATGCAGTTTTATAAGATTGGCTAACTTTAAGCTAAAGGGTTTGTTACTAGAAGAATAATTGCATAAAAGCTTTAGAGGACGTTATTTTTGAAAAGCATTTGGAAGAAGAAAGAGATAAGGGAGTTGGGAATCGCCGTGATCCATTACCTTGGGTGATTATCTCGTCCTTATCCCTAGTCCAGTAGTTGATAGACTTAGGAAATGCTTCTGAATGGCATTCCAGGGTCATATGTTGTCCCTCACTGACTCCAACCAGCTGGTTCTGGATCCAGATCATGGGTGGAACTGGAACACATATCGACAACATCGACACAAGTCGAAATACACCCTTCGGCCAGTCGAGTCACCCTTCAGGTCAAAGACAAATTCAATATTGACTAATTACTAGATAACTGAGCCGGAAACAACTTTTGGAACTGTTGGATCGAAATGGTCTGATGTATACATGTGGTCTTCATGATAAAGCTTGATTTGGGGAATAAATCCAAGTAATGGGGGTGAAAACGGGAGGGGTCCGTTAAATTGATCATTCATTTAGGCTTTTGTCGAGTCATGGTTTTTTCGTATCATTCCAAAACAGATTGAAAATGAATTTGATTTTGAATATATTCGAATATCATATATATATATGGAAGTAAATTATTAAATAAATTTAAAACAATTAATCAAGAATTTCAAAAATCAAAAAAGATATCAATATATGTGCTATATTTTTTTTAAAAAGATTATTGAATTGAAAAAAAATGAAAATAAAAATGTTTATCAACTTTTAATTAAAAATAACAATTATTATAATTTAAAATATTTGTAATAACAAAAACAATTCTAAAACAAAAAAAAAAAAATGGAAAGGAAAAAAAAAGAAAACAATTCTATAAATAAAACTAAAAAAGAGAATTAGAAATTTCAACACAAAAATTTGCACCCGCACTATTAACTAAATCACAATATGTCTGCCATTATATTTTTTTGAAAATAAATTAATCTAGAAATTTAGAAATGAAAACAAAACCACTTAAAATGACACTATTCGTAGATATTTTGTGCGATCTTTATTGATCAAAACAAATAATAGTTGTGAAAGTGATAGGGGGCGGGGTGGGGTGGGGGACTTTTATTTTGATGGGGCTTCTAATCTTATTTTACTTTCATTCTTAAAAATATTTTCGTTTGTTCAATGATTTACATTTTTTTTGTTTTATTTTTATTTTAAAATTAAAAAAAGTCAATTGAACTTGGAAGAGATTAACGAGAAACTATTTTTACGCCGGTATAATCAATTATTATTTATTTATACAATAATTATTTTTTATTGTAAAAGGAATTTAAAAGTCGATCACAAAAAAATAAAATAATAATCTTGACATAAAATAATTTTAATTTAAAACAGAACAGTTGATATTTTAATAAATTTTTAACTGAAATTAATTTTTGCAAGGCATTTGTGCCTCTAAAGTATAGGAGTTATAAAATAAGATTTGGAAGCCGACTTTATTTATTTTGTTGACCACTAACGCTTCAGACCAGAGTTTAGCCCATCCTCAGAAGAAAACCTTCAACAAGGGCATAATTCTATGGAGTAGTTGTGAGGGACAGAACGAAGAGGTCACGTGTGAGAAACAGAGGTCGCCAAGCAATAAAACCAGACTAAATTCCTAGAAGTATTTGATAATTTATTCATATTCATTCTACATCGAGACATGAAAAAAACCTGGAATTATTTATAGATGACGTGGCGTATGTCGCATCGCCCCTTACCCTTTTACGTTTTATATTACGGATACTGCTATCTCTCTATTTTACTATGTGAAGTAATTATAATAGTTATAATAATTTTTCTATAATAAGAAATATGAATAAATTTTTTAAATGTATTTATTAAAAGGAGAAAGTAAGTGAATTTGAATTATCTCTAATATAGGGTACAAAGCGGACTTAAATTTCGGGCTTAGCGAGTGTTAGAAAAAGGTATTCCAAGGTATTCCAAAGTTGGTCTATTCAATAAAAGAGTTAAGACTTAACAAGATGTCATAAATTTTTAAAACAAAATAAAAAATTATTTTCCTTCTTTTCTGAGATTGTTACGTGTTTGGGCGTTGGCAAGCGAGTAATAGAAGTTGGCCCGTTGCAGAGCTTTACGTTGTATGAGAGAGAAAGGGAAAGACTGGCATATAGGGATCAGAAGAAATACGTTAGCTCGGGTACCTCGAGGTCGCCATCCATGCACCAGGTGCGAGCCCCTGAGGTTATGAGCTGAAGTAAAACCAAATTTAAAAAATTACATATTTGATTTAAATTCAAGCGAAAAAATAAAATATATTTTTTTAAATAAACCGCTAATCTGATTAACAGATAAATTCAGCCCCTGCGGACAAAGATCTGGCAATCGAACATACACCCAAGGGTTGTGAATAATTTCAAAAAATAAACCATGAATTTTGACAGTTATTTTAAGCATAATCCTATGCTCTATTACACATTAAATAACAAATGCTATAAATTTTTTCAACGCAATATTTTTCTTATTCAAAAATGGCTTCGTTCAGATTGAAAATGACTATAAACGTATTCAAATAGAAATAATAAATCTTATTTTGTTATATAAGATTATGAACTTAATAAAGTCGACTTTAATTTCTAATAACTTAAAGATTAATGGAACAAATGACTGAATTTATCATAAACATTGTTTATTTATAAGCAATTGCTTATTGAAAAAATTCCATTTTTCGTTATTTTTCTAAGTTAATATAATAGAAAAATGAATTTTTTTTAAATTTACTGAGAAAAAAGATCAAGGAAATTTCAATGTAAAGTAATTAGTAAGAGAGAGAATAATCTTTTGAGTGGTCTTTTGACTCATTAAATAAAATAAAATTAGAGTAAATATGTTTAGCACATCGCCTCGTTTTAGTCTTTGTTTATTTTTTAAATAATAATTATAATTATTTGAAAAATTATTTTATATTACAAAAACCAATATGCGGAATAATCAGAAAAAGAACTTTAAATAAAGTACGGCTGGCTTTATTTGTTAAAGAGAAAAAAATAACAGAGAAAAAAATAAAAAGTCACCCCTTGAAAGCATTTATTGTAGTTCAGTGAGAAATAAATCAGTATGGTTGAAGTATAACTCAAAGAGTGCGTTTATGTGTGTTTATAAAGGGTCAGAGGTGAATAAAGGGGTTAGAATTAGCCAAGTAGGCGTTTTGTAATGAAGAGTTTATGCAGGGTGGAGCAAGAATTACGGGAGGGATTTCAAGAGTTATGATTAGAGAGAGCTTTGTGCATGCGAATGGAAGCTGTCTACTTAGACCATCAATCAGTACAAGACTGCTTCTCACAATGGACGGTGAGCATGATGCGTTTGCTGACGGTGGGTGGAACTCCGTTGCTAGCGATGCACAGGTATGCACCCATATGCAGACGATTCACCCGAGTAATGTTGAACACCGGCCCCTCGATGCTAGACACTGCTCACACACACACACATATGTTAAAATCACAACTTTTTAACAATTAGATAAATGGATAATTATTTTAACCTGGTCTGTTTGACTCAGGGACCTTAAAACGTGTATTTCCTTTGAGATTTCAATAGTGAACTAAAATATAAAAGGTTAGGTTTAGCCAAAAAATAAGGCTTTATATGCTTTTTGAACTCGGAGAAGTTTCACACAAATTTGTTATCTCATCATTAGTGAATGGTAAATATATATATATATATATATATATATAGCCATAATTTGATATATATAAAAAAAGATTTAAATTATTAATGATAACTCACGATCAAATTTTGCTTAAAGCTAGTCAGCATTATAATTATTATGAAATAATTCATTCTAAGTGATTGCTTGAATGATAATATCTAGATGAGAAAAACTTAATAAAATTATTTTAACAAGCATAGAGGTTAATCTCTGGTCAATCTTTTTTCTTTGACAATGATAAATATAAATCCTTTTTTGTTTTTGTTTTTTTTTTTGAATTTTGTCTTTGGTCCTTAAAATTTCTTATTTTTTATATCAAATTTACAAAGTTAAAAAATTTTCTCATTTACAATTATTGATTAAACATAACATGACCACAGAGTAATTGATTGTTATTAATAAATAGGCGCCGGCTTATCCCTGATAAAAAATAGCTCATATCTACTGGCCAGACTCTCGCTATCCTTTTCAAAATTCATGACTTTTTTACCTAATCAATCTATTAAAACATTTTTCTAATAATAACTTTATTCTGTATTAGCACTATTTTTGTTTTGTAAAAAATTCAATTTTTTAAATATTTTTGAATTTTTATTTATTTTTTCTTATGTATTATATATTATTATATATATAATATAGAGAAATTATTGGGATCACAAAAAATTTAGAATTTAGATGTTGAGATTTTAAAGAAAATACACGTTTTGACGTCACCTGGGTCTAAAAAATTTGGTCTACAAAATGATCATTAATAAGAGCAGATGGAAGGTAATAATTTTATAAATCAGAATTTTATTAAGTTTTTCTTATCTTGACATAATCATTCAAGTAATCACGTTGAATAAATTATATTATAATTGTAATGATATAGGTACATGTGTTATTTATGACTAGCGTTATGCAAAATAATTTGATTGTGAATTATCATTAAAAATTAAAATCTTTTTTTAACTTTGCCGACTATTAGATTATACTATAAGATTAGATAGATAAAGTTAATGTAATTATAAAAAAAATTGAAAATGCTACTGAAATGTGTTATGAAGTCCCCTGAGTATATTTTAGTGCTATGAATTAAAATTAATTATTTTTAATCAAATTTAGACAAAAAATAATTTATGACTTACTTAAGGGTTTCTCCTATGATTTTTTTTATTATTTGTTAGTAAATTTCTCCAAAAGCAGCGTTTGTCCGCAATATAAGGGAATCATCGTACCAACACCTCATGTCGTTAAACTGGCGACTAGTAAAACTAGTCAATTCCAGTCTTCCTTTATTCCCATGACCTCCCATGATCGGAACAACCTCCCTGCTAGTAATTTTCCTAAAACTTACTATCTCCAATCTTTCAAATCCAACCTCAACAAGCACCTTTAAAGCCCCCACTCTCTCTTACTCCTGTTCTTCTTGATTGCATGTAACCACTGGTCATTATAGGCCCGTTGGATCTTATGCTTCCATATCCAAAAAAAAAAAAATAAAATAAAAAATGATCGATAAAGTTGACCGCACGGCTTAGTCCTATCGACTTGTTTTATATATCAAATTATGGCCATAATATGTAGTATATTTTATTTAGCATGGACTGATGATGAGATAATAAATTTGTCTCGAAACGTCTCCGAGATCAGAGGCTTTTTATTTGGGCTGAACCTGCGCTTCTCTATATATTTAAGATACTTTTCACAGTCAGGATTGCATCGTCGTTTCAACGCTGAATTTAATACGTCCCCTAATGCTATATATATTCCATAAAAGGTAAGATAAAGTGAAAAAATATATTTTTAGATTCTACCTATATATATAATATATTAGATAAAATAACTCAAGATTAAATTTATATAGACACAGCCTTAGCCAAAAGTATTGAGCATTCTCAATATATTAAAATATCTTCACATATTTTGAGGTGAGATGAAATAAAAAACTGCATATATAATAAAAGTTTATTTATTGAAAAATATAAAATATTTTGTCATAATAAACAATTATTGATTAGAAAATAATCAATATTTAGTTGAACCACCCTCGCTTTTATGATTGCAGCTATCCTTTTTGGCATTGAGGCAACCAGCTTCTTGCATTCCTCACCACTTATAACTTTCCATTCTTGCAAGAGGTAGCACTTTAAATCAGATTTTAATTTTATGGGGTGTTTTCGGATCTTGCGTTTTAGTTAAGCATATAAATGAGCCCATAACTGGGAAACAATGATTTTTAAAATTTTAAATTTTACACCTTTTCCTTAGGTTTTTTAAATTTATTAAGTTAAATAAAAATTAGGTTTTACAAGATGCATGTTTGTTTAAAAATTTACCTGATTCCACTTCACTAAAACGATGGTGTTTTAGAGCCAACTCATACCGTGCATTTTTATTGTTGACAGACAGCCACGACTTTTTTCTGGTTTTACAGCCTTTTAATCCATCATCCAGGAGCCTTATTCTTGTTGTTCTCGCAGAGAGAGTCTTTTTAATTCTTTTGATAAAGTAGCAGCGAGCTCGGAAGAAGAAATCATCCGATTTTTTAGCGATACTCTGATCAATTTTCTGTCCTCGCGAGTAATTCGTTTTCGATTTGATTTCTGTATATTAGTATGTAAACCAGTTCTTTTGACAGTTTGATGAGTAAATTGCAGAGCTCGACGTGAACATTTAATAATTTTTGAAATTTGCACTTGAGACATGTCTTGTTCTTTGAAAGTTCTATTTTTAAATGTTGTTCCAGACTCAGTTCACTTTTTTAGACAAAATCTTAGTAAAATGACTAAAATATAGAATGAGATAAAAAATTATCATCCAAAAGAAGTGAAATGTTTCCAACTAGCGAAGATGGTAAGCTGACTTCTGTGTAAAAATAAGCTTCCAAGCCAAACTTTGAGTTTTCAGATGTTTTATGACAGGCAATAAAATCCATATTTGTGTTCTTTTTACTTTTAAGTTGCCGATAATCCAATAATAAACAATAGAAAATATTCAGAGAAATAGTTTGTGTAATAATTTAAGGGTCTTCAATACTTTTAGCCATTGCTGTATATATATTTAATTTTTACAGACAAAATCTCTCACAAGCTTCTCCTTCACTTTCTCTTTCTCTCTACATTTAAAATAAAAAATATTTAAATTTTTTCCTTTGATAACATTGAAAATTTTAAAAAAATTCTTAGAAATGAAATTAATGTTCATATCTACATACATGGACGTATATATGTGGAGAAGAGGGGCGGTTGTCCCCTAGAGTAATTCAAGGTTATCCTTGACTTTATCCCGCTTAAGGAAAAAAGATTGACACCTTCTTTTTAATATATATATTTATTTATTTATTATTTTTTTTTTTTCATTTTTAAATACAATAATTATTTTTTTGAAAAAAAATTATATAACTTTCCCGTATACCACAATAAATTCATTATTTTTCCTTATTTTATGTATGTATCAAGGCCCCTGGGCTTTGTTGGCCAAGAAGAGGTCTTTGAATTTATGGGTCAGGGGTTCGCTTCCCGTCCTGAATGATAAAATCTGTTTCATTTATATTGGCTGCCAATTAATTGAAAGAAATATGAACGGATTCTAAACGGCTAAAATAATTATGTTTTCAGTCTTGATTTAAAAATATATGAACCAATAGGAATTAGGAAAAAAAATTCTTATTAATGTTTAACCAATTCAAAAGTTTTAAGAAAAAAAGAAACCAATGTATTTACATTGTGCATCTCACAAATTAAATCTAGTTGTGAATAATAAAACTTTTTCTAGAAATAAGAAACATCGTCTCAACTATCAAAGATAATTTAGGTTCTTCAGGATTCAGGTTTGAAAAGAAAATACGTTTGTGAGACCGATCTGATAGTTACAAAAATCCAAAAGTATAACAGTTTTCAATGAACATTTTGTGAGCATAGCTGAAAGGTTAGAAACTTACAAATAGAGGGAATTCAGAGCACATTTAAAATGTCCTTAGTATAAAATCGTACAGCTGAGATGTAAATCAAGTTGCTTAGAAAATTGTACTAGAATTGTCCATTCACAGATTTATTGAAAAACAGAATCATCGCTCCAACCCTCCAGCATCAACTCCTTAGAGTATTGGACGTGAAGAAGAGTTTGATTTCGAAGCTGAAACTAGGGTATACCATCTAAAAGGAAAATAATCTTAACAAAGAAAAGTTAAAAGAGCTGAACATATTAGACATCATAAAAGAGACGGTAATCTTTTACCTAGGTACAAAAAAGGTTTTGCTCATCTCTCTTGCTCAGCCATGCACCACTTATACCATAGAGCGATTATTGAGCACTATTCAGAGAATAAAAACTTGGATAAGATCTACAATGATAACGAACTTTGAGGTCTTATGGAGTTGTTTACTTAGTATGTATAGAAAAATTATATTAGAAATAATCTGGTGTGAAAACGTACATCACACAACCTACTCTTACCTAAGCTAAGAAAAGCGAGTGATGTGCAGCGATACCAGATTTTTTGCTTTGGACTCCCTAGGTTGCCGTTTAATATAGACCAATTTAATCGATTTCGTTAGAGTAGGTTAATGAAAATCACAAAAAATCTAGAAACCAAAAGAGTAAAATTGGCCCTAAACAGTTTTGGGGAAGATAAGGGTTAATACATTTTAAAGATCATCTAATAATTATGAATTTTAATAAAAATTGTTAGAGCGAATTTTGAGAAAATTGAAAAAAAAAAAAAAAACTAAAAAACGTGCATCAGTAAACTATTTTGGGGAGGATAAGGGTTAATACAATTCAAACATCATCTTATAAATAATAAACATATGAATTTGATTCAAAATCGTTAAAGCAAATTTTAAAAAAATCGAAAAAACTAAAAAACTACATCAGAAATATACTACTAGCTGTTGACAGATTTTATTCAAAAGCAATGAGGGTACTTAGCCTAAATATAAGTTTGAACATCGAACGTTTTTTGGTTTTTGAGAAATCTTGTTCACACACACAGACCATTTTTCGAGACCCATTTTTATAGACTCGGCGATCTCAAAATGCGTAACGTATTTCCGTTGAAATCTCGATATCAAGTGTTTATTTTTTTTTTTTTTTTTTTTTGCGATCGCAATTTTTTCTATATATTACTTACATACACATTTCTATATATTACATACATATATATATATATTTAAGAGAAAGTAAAAAGGTTGAATTTGAGAAGGAAGTTTTGAAAAGGTTTTCTGCGAATCCAAGAAAACTTTTATTTTAAGATCTTTAATTAATTACAGTATGTGTGTATATTTTTATTTTTTTAATTTTTGTATTTTGGTCCCTAAAAAACTAGTTAGAGTTTAGTTTAAAATTAAAGCTTTCAGTTTTTTTATTAATATTTTCTATGTTATTAAGATCTTTGAAAATTTCCTAAATAAGGATTATCTTTCTAAAAAAATTTTATTCAAAGGCCTTCCTACTTAAAAAAAAATCAACTCAAAAGTTAAAACTGCCTCCTACCCCTAGCAGAGATATTGGATATGGGGGCAGTATCTATAGTTTTTAAACATTTGTCTTTTGGTTTTGGGAAAGAGATGAAATGTGATTTATTATTTTCTTTGTGGAACAAAAATATTTAGGGTAAGATACTCATACAGCCAGTAACTAGGGTTTTGTTGGACGAGGAGAGAAATTGGAGTTTTATTTTACAATTGTTCCATTTTTAACATTTTTCTTTTCATTTTGCAATTTTTTTGGCTTGGGAGGGGAAGCCCATTCGCCTCTCCCTATCCCCTATCTCAATACGCCACTGGATAGATTTATCCATTTGTAGTCTACTCGATTAGATCCTCGCTAAATCCTTAATGACTTCATCATATTTGTCAAAGGCTTTATTGAAAGGGCAAAAAATAGATCGGACCAATATTCATTTGTCCTCTGTTGGGAGCGTTGAATAAGAAATAAAACAAATAAAACTAGAACTTCAATTTTTATAACCGTACAATATAGAGACATAAATATTTTTATACACTGGTTCAAAGGTGGCGATTTATTATTATTTTCCCTGGGGAACAAAAATTTTTAGTCTTCTAATAAAGCAAATGATAAAAAAAGATATGACGAATTATTATAGTGTTATAAAAAGAAATAATGCCGAAATAAACTTTTCTAAAGAATAAATTATTTCTTTTATTTTTTTTTTCCATATAATATGTCTCTCTTAATAAATAAATGGCGACAAGTCTCTTCTGCGCCCTCCAGATTGGTTCTATCAAAGGGTAAGTATATTATATAAAATTATCGTTGCGAATTTTTTGGGATTTTAATTTCAGAGAGGTGTGTTTGATCTCCTGGACGGTGATAGAAATATCAAAGATAAGAGCAAGACTCAATTTACTAAACTTCTGGACTTCTGAATCAGTGACTTCTATTTCGTGTATATTTTGTGTAGTATAAAAGAAAAATACCCATATCTTTAACAATTTAATATAATAAATAACTAGTGGGAAACATAATATTTCTGGCAAGTTTCTAATCTCTTACTCTAAGGGGGTTGGAAGTATAAGTAAAATAAAAAGCGATATACACACAAGGATTCATTTTTATGAATTTCAGTTTTATTTTTTGCAGGGCTCGGCGGACTTTGAAACGCACTATTTTAGAACTTTTCTATATATATGTGAAAGAGAATTTTAAAAAAAAAGAACAAGTTTTTATTTTCAATTATCAAAGATAATATCTGGAACGTATTACGGGGGCCTCTTCCTCCCTCCCGAAAATTTTTCTATGCAATGTGAAAAAGTTACATTCAGTCTAAAAATATTAAATTGATATTACAACAAAAATACATATTTCGAGGTCTTTAGATTCCTAAAATTTAATTTCAATGTGTGAATAATATAAACTATTGGGTTGTTCGGAAAGTCATTTCGTTTTTTTTGGGGAACATGAAAGACAGTTTTCGTATAATTTAATAAAATAT
>JAAAKE020087977.1:0-21547 GCA_010014785.2 Anisolabis maritima | reverse complement strand
AATGGTAGAAAAGTTTGTATTTGCTTTTCTATAGCCATTAGAAACGAATGATTACCATTGGTTTTATTTAAAAGCCTCTCAAAATTTCCTCGTTTCACTGATTTTAATTTGGTCGCTCACTCTCATCTTTTAGTTGACAAAAGATAGAATATGAACATCAAATACTATATTCTCAATAAACAAATTAGTAAATTACAATAAAAATTATCAAAAATTTCATGAAAAAATTTGTAAAATGTTTATGAATTCGGCAGTGAAATTTATTGTATATTAGAGCTTGTGTTTTAATAGAATTAAATTGTGATTTAATAGAATTAAAAGATGCCGGAGGCTGCTCGTAAGTGATTTTTAAATTGGATTTAAATTAAATTGAAGAAATCTTAATTAGATATCTTTAGTAAAAAATAATCTTTTACTAGGAAAAATATTTATTAGATATTAAATTAAAACTTAGTGAGCCTCTCTCTGGACTCTCCTTTTTAATATTATATAACTTTTTTCTTCTTTAATGAACGTATATTTTTTACCTTCACTTTTCTGTTTACTAAGGTTCTCCTGTGAGTCCGAAAAAAGAATTTTCAGAAGTCGCTCTCTTTGCATTTTTATCTAGACCGTATTTATAATTATAAATTTTATAATGGAGAAATTTTAAATATGTAATTGAATATTTATATTTAAAATATCTCTCAAAACCCATTATTCTTAGCCAAAACTAAAAGTTGTGTGACAACACCAGAATTTTTTGAAATACTATGACAAATATTCATATGTGCGAAATTCACATTTAGTTATCTTAAAAACTCGAAAATGTTTATTTTCATAAAATTTAAATGACTTTATGACCCCCATATCCGCCATTACGCTTGTAATTTTAAGCTTGAATTCGTAACCAGTGTCCTTAAGAATTCACGTATGCAAAATTTTATAGAAATTGAACATATTTTGACCAGGATTTTTGGCTTTGGTTCCACTGTGCGCCAGTCGAAGTGCAAATGTCTTTTCTACTGAATATCTATTTCCTATTTGCATAGAAAATGTTTTAAGCCTTACTTTTATGCATTGCTGTTATCCATTAAAACAAGAGCAACGACTTTTGTGATTTTTTTTTAGCTAAGTGATTAACAAATGTCTATTCAAATTTTTCTAAAAAGGTGGTTTAGAGCGATGCTTCTCCACTGCTGCTTAATTTATCTTTGTAGATATTACGAAAGACATAACGTCGTTCATCTTCAGTACATTTAAATTAAATGCTAAAAAGCTTATTGGTCTCTTTTATTTTTCTAAAAAATTTAAAACTTGGTCATTGGGTATATTCAAAAAGGGAAGTAGAAATGGAGAAATCATTTTGGTTGGCTACTATACTATTAAATACTAATATTTTTTGGCAAACCATTGCCCTAATCGATTTTAGCCAAAATGATGGGGGAAAATATTTTATGTCAATAAAATATGTCAAGATTTTGAATATTTTTGAAATTCCAATTTAACATATTTCCTTGGAAATTTTTTGCTTTTGATGGGTCTCTGAACCTCTCATAATTATAAAAGTTATTTATTTATTTGGTTAGCATTATAGTATAAACAGAGAAATAATACGTAGCAATTTTCTTTATACTTTGGCGCCCTGGGTTTGTCCCGACACAAGCGCACTAAAGAAAATCAATTCTCCACAAACAACATACATTTAGGGTTGGCGAAAGAATTGACAGATATTTGGTACTTCTTAAATAACCTTATTTAAGCTATAGTTTCGTTATATATAAGGAGGTTAAAATTTTATAAATAATAATAATTGTAACTTTAAGAAAAAAGATTTTTTGATTAAAAATTTACTTTTTTTCATTCGCAGGTTCGAGACTCATCGACTAGAGAAATAAATAAAAATGGCACTCACACGAGGACACCTTCTTAAAATTATTGAATTTGTAAGTAAAAACCAAAATTATTATTAATTATAAGAGTGGCAATTTACGATTTTTTTAATGCAAATGTGGAGGGTATTATTTTTAACGAAATTGCGAGATAATTTTTTTATTATTCGAATATTTAATTTCCAAATATACGAATATTTAAATCCAAATTAAGAAATTTCTATAACCTATATACCTATAATATAAAATAAAAAATCAAAGTTCAAGGAGAGAGGGGTACTTTGTGGTACTCGAGGTAGCAAATTTCTTGGATTGTTTTCACTTCCCAGGGACTGATATGTTTGGATAAATTTTTGCCACTGGATGGATTTGAACCTGTCTTGTTTCGCTATATTTTGTCTTTATATTCTATTAGTCAAATTATTTATATTTCTAAGAGGTTTCGTTATCATTTTCTTCATTCCCATTTGAGAGAAAACTTTCAAAGGAAAAATTCAATATTTATAAAGATATAAGTATGTATAATTCTGTGATTTGTATGCATGGTGAATATTAACATTAGAATACAATAGAACACCTTTAGAATTTAAATTTCAAAATATTTGCATAGTTAATCATTCTATATAGGAGGCAGTGGTTAAGACGGATAAGTTGCGGATTACGAATCTAGAGTATAAAAATAGCTCGGGTTCGAGTCTGGCTTGTCGCAAAAAAGTTATTTCCAATTCTGCCAGAAGTTTCCTCCTGGGGTAGGAAAGTGGGAGATAATCTCACCCCCAGAAGCCCAAGTGGTATCACAATGAGCGATTACTGGCCTAAGTGATTCCCCCCAAAGGAGGCCGGCAATCACCTAAACCTAACCTATCCTAATCATGCTATATATAAATATAATATTAATGTTGATTGCATTTTCAACTAATTTTAAATTATATTATTATTTTAATAATCACGATCTGTTATTTTCTTGTATTTCAGATTCTGACCTGTACTTGCATTGGATTGGAATATCATAGTTTCGTAATAAATGACATTAGTGAAGTAATGATCAGTTGTGGCGCATATATCGGATTTGCTGTTATTCTTTTAGGAATCCTCAGTTCGATTGTCAGTGGTGCAGTTTTGGATAGAAAATTGGTAAATAATATTAAAGTATCTAATAATAAAATATTTGTCTTAGTTCAGGGATGTTACTTTATTAATATGAGTGAGAAGAGGGACACATATTGGGAGTTAAGTCTGACCCTTTCTTTTTTTAAAGAGATTGGTTAAAACTGGGATATTTTAGTAAAGCCCAAAGTTTCGTTATACACCGATACATATAAAATAAACACTTAAGATGTTTCTGTTCAAAAAAGTCAGATTGCATTACAATTTAGAATAATTACAAAAGTAAATGCTAATTTGATGGGCTACAAGTAGAAATGAACTTAAAATGGTTTAAAAAAAGGAGACCTATCTTCATTAGAAATTTTCGAAAATAACTCAAAAGCGAAATTGTGATCTACAGTTGCTTTGAACAATTTCCACCTGCTTTTTGATGATTCCTGTGAAACTCAATTTTTTTAGATGGACGAGAGATTTGAAATTTTTAAGGTTTTGCCAACATCGTGTCTGAAGAATAATAATAATTTTGATATGGAGGAAAAACCAGAATGAAACAAAATAAAGCCCAGCAACTGCTATTTTAATATCCTTTTAAAATTTCGCAAATATTATCATCTTAAACGTTAATGATCTCTTCCCCCCTCGAAAAAAGAATTGTATAAAAATATCAATTGTTTGTAAATTGCTTCTTTTGATTGGCTTAAGAAAATTGAATTAGAACAAAATTAAAATGGAGCAATCTATTTCAAATTCTTCTTTAAGTCAACAAACTCTATTTGATTTCGCTATCTTGTTTAAATGGTTAAAATATCATTAAGAGGTTAGGAAAAGGCGATATTGTAAACATATTTCGATCTCTATCATGAATATAAATATACATTGAGAGATTCTCTTTAAAAAGTCAAAAGGTCAATGGCCCTGGAGCCTTCTTAATCGGTTAAAACTATTTTAAACAATTAGGTAATACATTATTATATTATATAATAAAATTTCTTAAAATTGAACTTTCAAGGTGGCGGCAGATATAAAAATTCATTAGGCGAAGCGGGATGTCTAAATTAAAGGCGTGTTTCTCTATGATAAAAAATATTACTGAAAATTAAATAACATTTTACTATTTTTTTTTTTTTTAGGATATCTTTTACAGTCTGGTTGGCTGTGCAATGTTCATTGCTGCCGGATCTTTAGCGATCCAACATTTCCAAAATTGGACATTCAACAAGAACACAAGTCGCATCGGAATGGCCAAAGGAAGTGTTGGTATCATTACTGGAGTACTTTTCCTCATCGACGCTTTCCTTGCCTTCAAACAATGAATCGCTCAATTCGGTTGAGAATCTGCCAACCCGCCGATTACGAATAGAAAAATTTACAAAAAAAAAATGAATGCTGCTTAAAGAATGCGTGTGCCAAAAAATGTAAAAAATCATAAAAACGAAAAATCCTTTCAAAATCAGTGTTATGATAGTTGGTCCGATTAGATATTCTTCTAATGCATTTATTGCTACATTTATTTAAGAAAAGAGAAATTTTACTTCACCTCAAATTTGTCATATATATACGTAAAAATAAATATTTAACTTTTCTATAAAAAGATTTTATTGAAAAGAAAAATATTTTATTTAGTATCAAAAATTAAAATCATTAATAAGCCTATAAAAAATTCATTTTTTACAATATTTATATTTTTATATCAAAATAACTTTTACTAAATAAAATACCTTTAATAATTTTTTTTTTTAAATAAAAGTAGGATATGTTAATATAAAGAAATTACAAAACTATAAATTATTCATTTAAGAAAATCTATTGATTAATAGTTTTAAATTATCACTGCCGAGAACAAAGATCACAAATTCAAAATATTTTCTTCTAGTTTCTTTTGTTAGCTCTCCTATTTGCTTAAAAGTGATTGAGATCAATAAATAATAAATTAGCCGATATATCAAATGAAAATTCAAATAAATTATATATAAGAAAAAATACTAACGAAAGAAACTTGCCATTAGGAATCGAACCCTGGTCTCTGAATTGGTCTATTCCAATTCAGTTTTTTTCGTTGTTATAAGATTGAATATTTTCCTGTACCTACCTTTTTCTATTATAAAAAATTTTTAATCTAGTCCAGTTTGATGCTATTGGAAATAGTGTCAAAAAACGAATCATAATCTGAAAATATTTTAAAACCTTAAAATTAGAGTCATATTAGAACTGATTTTTCTTAAAAGAAGTCTAGAAGAGAATATTTACCCTCAAATAATTTTCTTTAGGCTTTTAATAAATTCTTTTTTTTTCTTTTTCAAAATACCAAAACATGATTTTGATGAGGTTTCATTTTCATAAATTTAATTTAATTTAAATTTAATAATAAAATATTTTTGTCAATTTACAATTTTTGTTTACATGAAAATTTCCAATTTGGAACAGTGGAAGAAAGAGCCTAAAGGAAAATAGCTTTCCACAAATTTATATATTGTTTTCAAAGGTGTTTTTTGAACGAAACTTATTAAAAAAAAAAAGATAATGAAATATATTAATATTTTTTAAAGTTTATATTAATATTATGGATAATATTTTTATATATAATATAAATTATATATATATATATATATATATTTATTTAATGCGTGATTGAGAGAGAGAGAGAATGAGATATTTTTTTATATCATGGATGTTTCAAGAAATATATATATATATTTTTCAAAAATAAAATAGATTCATAAAATCACACTTTCATTCTTTTCAATTTATGGAAAAAGGGGATTTCTATCAAATCATAAATACGTGGAATTTAATTTAAGCCACGAACCACACAAATGTCATTTGAAACTGACTAAAGCAACTCGAGTCCTTAGATATATTGGATCCAATGAAGGAGAGTCCACTTGGCAGCTTTTTGTCTGTTTTCTATGTGAGCGCTGTTTCACTGAGGTCAATATCGCAAGGCTCGAGTCATTTTAGTCAGGGTAACAAAATATACTCGAGTGCAAAGGGCAGGCAAAATAAAAAATGCAAATATTTCTCATTTCCCATGTCAAATATTCATTTATTCTTATCATAAGACAAGGAAAATAAATATTCGTTTGTTTTTAAACTTATTAAATAAAATTAAAATTTTATTAATTATTATTATTTTAAATATTATATTTTGAAAAAAATTTAAGAAAATTGCCATTCCTGTCCTTTAAATTCTTTGTGAAAATATTTTCTAAAGTATTCAGAAATTTAATGAATGTATAGATGAAAATTCTTTTAAAACAAAAAAATATACATATAATATATATTTTTATATATTGATATTATGTTAATAATAAATATCAAAGTAGTGTATTAATAATTTTTTTAATGTTCTCCAAACTTAAAAGGTTATTTAATCCCCAGAGGCAACTGAAGTAAATTAAAAAATTACTATTCTTCCTCTTTTAGCATTTTTGGGGTATAATTAAATTGTTTAGAAATGAAAATACATTAAAGTCCATTTAAAGGGCTCTTAAAGACGATATTTATTATTAACATACGCAATTAAATATTTTTTGAAATATCTAGTGAAACTATATTATTATACTTTTATATTAATATATAAGGGCAAATATATGTTATTAATTTTATTTTTATATTAATATAATTTTATGACATTCGGAGTTAGCTTTAAATATAACAAAAAATTTTATTTTTTTAATAATTTGTTTTGTTTACAAATCTATCAGACCAAAGGATATATATAAATAATTGCTTTTAAATAATAATCTTTATATACGTATATAAATAAATATGCCTGGAAAACTGTAAGGTAAATTTTATATATACCGTTTAAAGTCTATATGGCCCTGTTCCTTGGAGCAGAGGAAGAGGTCTTGCTTCACCTTCCAAAGATCAGTGGTTCGCTTCCCGTCCTGAGCGACAAAAATTTTTTTAAATTATATTGGTTGCCAATTAATTTAAATAAATAAGGTCGGAGTTTAAATGGCCCCAGATGCCGAAAGAGACCTAAAAAAAAGTCTATATGGCCTCAGATGCTGAAAAGACAAAAAATTATATACGTATATATTTACATAACAATGTTGGGAATCTGTAAATATTTTTTTTTATTTATTAAAATAAATATAATAGTATCATAATAAAAGAGTAATTTTAAGCTTAATACTATTTTTAAAATAGCAGAAATTGTAAGTAATTTAAATAAATATTTTAATTTTGATAAATTTTTTTGTAATTTTTTTTTTTTACTTTCCTAATCATCCCATATTTACTTATGTTCAAATTAAATCATTTTTAAGAAGTTGGAATTTATTATTTTTTTCGGCTAAATTTAAGAATATCTTGACAATTGTTTTACCATTTTTTTCTTTTCTCATTGTATCTAACAGCTTTTTTTTAAGTCTTTATCGGCATCTGGTCATTCATATTTATTTATATTAATTGATAGCCAATATAAATAAATTTTTTTTCACGATGAGATAGGTGGCTGACCGTAGATCAGAGATATGTGCAAAAAGCTTACAAAGCTATTATGGTTGAAATAAATAAAATATAATATGAAACTAAATGGCAAGTTTATTTATTTACCATTAACAATTAAATATTTCACTTCCAAGTGAGTTTTATAAATATAAGAAAAACAAAGAATTTACTAAAATAAACAAACAATCCATAAGACCTTGAACGATTATATTTAAAACAACTTGTCGGGTCGGTAAATATAGATTAGTTTTTGATTAAAAAAATATTAAAATAACTTCTAAAAGTCTACTCGGATTGATTCAATAAGGTTTGATCGGTTCGGTAAGATCTATTTAAAAAATTTGGAAAAATATTCGATGATATATTCTTTGAAAATACATTAATTAATTTTAATGAATTTGCTAAACATTTTATGATGCATTTTAATTATACAAATTTTTTTAAAATTTTAGAGTTGGTAAGTAGAATTTTTAATATTCTTCTATAAAAAAAAATACCAAAATAAATTGGATTTATTTATTATTCTTTGTAATCTCATTTTGAAAATTTTTTTAAAGGGTCTTTGCCTTACGGTCCTCATTCTTCATATAGTAACTGCTGATATAATTACAGAATTGTATCATTTTATATTAACAAGTAGTTTCTATGGAACCTACGTTATTGTTTGGATGATGATGGTTCTCGGGTTCCTCTTAAAAGCCTATATTGACCGATCTTTGGTTTGTTGAATTGTTTTTTTATAATAGTTTAAACACAAATATTAAAAACATGGAGTTTCTTTTAAAATAACTCAATTACTAGAAGAATTTCACAGAAAAAAGGCCATTAAAACCAGGGTCTTCAATAAGTTTGTATTGATTGTTTTAGGCCCTAGTAAACCTAAATATAAATTTATTTGTATTACATGTGTTATATTCTCCTCTTAGCATTCCGAAATTATTTATTTGAAATTAGACTTTTTTAGTACTGATATTTTTTTGACCCATTTCTAGATTCCTAGATTTATATTAGACTTTTTCAAAACAAATTAGGAAAAATATAAAAAGTGAGTTGAAAAGAGGAAGATTCAAAGAGTCCACTGAAATAGTATTCTAGATCCAATGATCAATTATTGAGCGGTGTCTTTTTTTTTTGTAGAGAAATTGGAGTTCGGCTTATGGGGTAAACTTAGAATCAAAACAGGTTAACTCGAGGTGCGAAGTTTTATTCGTTTTGTCTACACGAGATCTATAGTTATCTCTAATAAGCTATCTAAAAGCGACCAGGCCTAAAAGACAAGTCCGTAAATATTACTTTTTATTAATAATGTACTCGTGATTTTTTATTTCCAGAATTATTATTTCTTGATACTTGGTTTTATAAGTTACATCGCCAATGCAACTCTTGATATTTTATCAATTCAAGAAGCAGAAGATGCCATATTACATTTTAATAGCACATTATATCAAAATGTCTCTCTCCAACTGGGACTTACTAAAACTATCACTGCATATGTAACAGGAGTCGTGTATTTAGCAGATATAATTGTTATTACATTCTTTTAATATATTCATCATTGCAGTAAGGATAAAAATTTTGGATGTATCAATAAAAATTTCATTTATATTGATTTTTTAACTTTTTTTTTAACGATCATACTTGTAAGCAATATAAGACTTATCTAAACTTAACATTCATGAATATCATATGCACATTATTTTATATATGTAAAACTTCTCTGTCCAATTTGGGGCATTATACGTCTAAACTAAAAATTGAGCAGAGTTTTTTGCTCAGAGAAAAATTTTTTAGGTGGCATTTGTAAAAAATAAACAAAAACAGCCTTAGATAAATAAAAAATAAACAAGAGAATTTATTTGTTATAATTATTATTCATTATAATAATTAAAAATATTAAAAGAAAAAAACTATTCATATTTTTCAAGCTTTGAACGAAGATATAAGATAAGAAAAATATTGACTAGATTAGTTATTTTTATGAGCATTTATTTTTGTCATTATTTTTGTTTTTAATAGAATTTTATATTCTCTGAGGAAAAATATTAATTTAATTTTTATATTTTATTTAGAAATCCTTTTACAATGTTAATTAATAATAAAGCTTTGTGCAAATTTTTAGAGTTGGTAAGTACAATTTATATTTATTCAATTAATGATTAAAAAATTTTTAAATATCAATTTCGTGATCTAAGTTTTTTACCTCGTAAATAAAAAAAAACGAAGAACTCGCGAGAGTCGAACCCTCGTTTTCCCGTGTCCTGCTCCTTCCTCCTTTATTTATTAATCAAAGTAAAATGCTATGTTGAATCTATGAGTGAAAAACATATTTCTGAATCTGAAAACCTTTTAAGCTGTTTAAAACATCTTTTATTTATATTTTATTTTAATTGGCTCTAATCGAATAAATGCCTTTAGGTAAGCGAAAGTTGTGTGATAGACTTCCTCTTTACTTATTTATATAAATTGGTAGCCAATATAATATAAATAAATTTTTATTTTATTTGAAGATGGCTGTTGAGAAATTATTAACAGTTAGGACTTGAGTCAATTAATAGTAATTATTTAAAAAGCAAGCCTAGCGCTATCCCTTCAACAAATTAAAAAAAAAAAAGCATATTTTGTATTAAACTCCATTTAATGTAAATATTTCGACATGACATCATCCTCAGTACAATAACGAGTAATTTGGCAAATCGTCAGTAATTCCAATATATAAAGATAGGTAAGCTAGTTTCATCAACACAAAATTGATAATGAACATTCATTATATATTCACCTATCTTTATATATTGGATGAAATTAGTGACGATTTGCCAAACAGCCGGCATTGTATTGAGGATGATCATTTAACATCGAAATATTTACATTAAACGGAGTATTATGCAAAATATTCTTCATTTAGTTGAAGTCTTAACTGTTAATAAATAAATTTTTGTCGCGAACCGAACTATTGACATTTGGTACATGAGGCGAGACCTCTACCTCTGCACGAAGGGACAGGGCAAACTGTCCTTTTTTTTAACTTTAATGTAAAGTAATTTAAATAAAATTTTATTTAATATATTGGTTTTTTTGTCCGAAAAAATAGCATTAAATAAAAAAGTTTTGTCTTTTAAAGGATTCGATTAGAGCAAACCAAAATATAAATATAAATATCCAGCTAACGTCTAACGGGTATTTTTGATATCACTTGACTATATATATTACTTAAAAAGAGACTCAAATGGCTAACAGTTAAAAGGGGAATAAATAAAAAATAAAAAAATTAAAACTTAAAAAGAGACCTCTCGAAAGAACAACTTTAATTGCATATTTCTATAACTAACGCCCATTCATTCAAACTCTTTTACACTTGTAATATCCAAAACTTATCCTTTGGGATGATATATGTTTCATTTCATTTGGCAATTTTACAATTCGCGGCATCTCCTATAGCCCATGAATGATCTCTGAGAAGAGATTATTTAAATTACTAGCCGTTTGGCCTCGCTTTCGATAGGTTTTATTGCTGCCTGAAGAAGTCTCCATAAATTTATTAATGAAATGCGAATTAGTTAAGTGGCTGTTTTATTTAATAACCGCTTTATTAAAATAAAGCCGAAACATCGCAGGCTTCAATATCGTAGAGGCTTCTCGCCTGGTTGCCTGCTTTGTTTATTAATCCAAGTCGAATGTTATATTGGATCTATGAGTGAAAAACATTTTTCTGAATCTGAAAACCATTTTAAGCTTGCGATTCACAAATCACTCATTTTCTCATAAATTTATTTTTATATAGATGTAATCAATATAAATGTTTATCACAATGGCAAATGATCAACAAATGTTGGAGCAATAAAAAAAAAGTAGCGATGATTATAAAATAATTTAATAAAAACAATTAAAGACTATTACCTGCTAGTGTGAGAAAGCTACCAAAAATGTTTGCCTGATTAACGGAGAAGTTGTCTAAAAATAAATCGATAATTATAAGGTTTTATCCAAAATATTCTTTTTTTTTAATTTTGTCATTTTTTTGACTGCAGAAGCCATTTTGACTCTTAAATATTATATAGTTATTTGTATTGGTCACTTCCGGCGGACATTCAGCACTTGTTTCCCGGAGGCTACCTATATATATATATATTGCACTTTTAATTTCTTTTTCGTTGTCTTTTTAAGGCTTTTTGTATTGTGATTGCCGTATTGCACGTGATGACTGCAGGAATGATTCAATCTGTACCTCTTTATGTATTTGCAGCTGGAGTCTACGGAAGTTTTTTAATTATATGGGTGGTTTTGTGCTTTGGATATATTGTTAATGCTGAAATCGACAAAGTTCTGGTCAGTTTAAAAAAAATGTCTTTTTACTTTTAAGAATTTCAAATAAAATTAGCAATACATGTACCTTCCCTCGTTTCAGGGACAAGGGGGGTGGGGGAATATTTTGTGCTCTCTTTGACAAGTGATTTCTTTGAAAGGATATAAAATTTTTAAAATTATAAGAATGGAGTTAATTTTTAATCCATTTTCAGAATATTTATTTTGTGGTGCTTGGTTTTTTGAGCTTTGTCATCTGTGCAAGTCATGATCTCTACAATACTATGGAAGTGCAATCTAGTATAGATTTCCATAATCCGTATGAAGCAATGGTTCTGAGTAAATCCGTCCTTGCATACCTAACAGCTTCTTTATATATTGTAGACATAATTATCTCAGCATAAACATTAAATGCGAGCACTTATTTGAAATTGGAACGACAATAAAGATCCAAGTAATACATAACCTTAACCTTTCTTTATTTTTTAGTAATACTAAGAGAAACAAGCCTTTAAAGATTAAAATATTAAGTTCAAGAAATTAGGCTAATAAGAGAGAATTTTTTATAAAGATTTTAAAGATAAGTTATGGTTGAATTCGATGTCCAAGAAAGGATAATCCACCCAAGAGAAAAATAAAACAATTATATATTTTGTTTCGGGGGCAAGTCTTCCTCAAGACCAAAAATTACACATGGGTGTTACATAAAATAGTTTCACAAAATTATAAATAAATAAAAGCATTAATTTTGTATTTGTGAAAGAGTTCAGTTGAGTTGTTTGTCCCACTTTAACAATTTTTGGTCTAGGAATGACTTGCGCCCGAAATGTCGTCTGGAAATATAATTGTTTTATTTTTCTCCTGGCTGAATCGGTGAATGAATAGTTTAAAAAAATTATTCTTTCTTATTAATATCGTATTTGCTCCCGTAATTTGCGCACCATTTCCATTTTCGTCAGTTTATGGCTAAAAACCCCCGAAAAAACCCCTAAAAAAAATGCGGATTTTTTTAAAAAAAAGTGTATACATATCCTAGAATGACAAACAAACTCATACCATCTTAAAAATTTGTGCGTGAAATGTGCAGAGTAAAAAAAATTCAAAATCATTTTTTAAACACTGGGGTCCTCAAAATATGCGGGGGGCGCAAATACGGAATATATATATATATCCTGTGGACCCGCAGTCGCGGAGAAGGGGGACTAAAGATTATTATTATTCATTATTATTTTTTCTTGTTTATACAATGTAGAGAGGTATATTCGGTTTACATTGAAAGGGCGGTAAATCTTTTATTTACCAGCATATGTTCATGAAAAGCATTTTAAAAAATACGAGTAAATTTATAAAATATACTATTTTTACTTTATCAGTTGAAAAAAATCTTTCATTTCATTTTTGTTTCTTAAGAAAGATACTTATAAAATTTTTTCTTCCATGTTTTCCTAATGTTAATTAATACTTTTCTATTAACTAGTAAATATTATTGTCAATTACATAATTCTATAAATATTGTTATAATTGTAAGAGACTCTATTCGAATTTTGCGGGGAGCCAGAAATTACGCCGCAGTATACAAAGTATATATTTATGCAACTTCTATATTCTAAACAGAGGGATAAACACTAATAAATAATGTAATAAACTATAGGTTTTCCTTCTTACTTCTAATATAAATTTGCATTCTTAAGATCTTAGATTTGGATTAAATAGTTTTAGAAGATATAATGTGATATAAGAAAGGTATCTTCAAAGTTCAATTATTATTATTTTAATTTTAATAATCTTACCTATACTACATTATTTCTATTAAATTAGGTTACCAATCCAACGCAAAATGAAAGTAGATATTTAAAATATAGGAGAAAGAAAAAAATTGGTCCTTGAAGCCATTTTAGAAGAAGCCTGAAAGAAAATTATATTTAATTTAAAAAAAAATCTTATCTTACTATAAAGCAGCGGTTCCGAGCCTATGTGGTACACGTACCGGTACTGGTACTCGAGCACCAAGCTACGGATACCTGACAAAATATATTATGTATAAAATATCGCTTTTTTTTTCTTCTCAAAATTTTTAGCTCTCGGTCTCATGCCTTTAATTTACCGGTTCTTGATGCCAAAAAGATCGGGAACGATTCCTAAATTTTGTATCTTGTTGCTCTATCGTATTATAAAATATAAAATTTTAATAATAGTCTAACTATTTTTAGGTGTTAGTTTTACGTATACGGATGTACTTAACATAAATTAGGTGGCGATTATTTAAAATTCAACTAGGTATTCGAATCTAACATAAAAATTGTGATATTTGTAAATTTTAAAATTTCGGCCACCATGATGTCATGGATCAATTTTAAAAATTTCGCAGATTTTTTTTTCCATTTTTGATGCTTTATCCGAATCCAAAATCAAAATTTGATATTCGAAAGAAAATTGTGGATAGACCTACTGAAAAAATAAAATTTTAAATGTACAAATGACAATATTTATTAATTAATTAGAACGCTTTAAAAATGTTGCCTGCAACTTTCCTCAATAGGCAACCCAATATACATGCTTAGTATTGGTTGCGAGTCTTTAAGGCGTCTTTTCTTTTTATTAATACGCAAAGTAGGCAAAAAAGATTTGCAAGTTTTGGATTAAAAAGAATATAAAATAACAAAAAAATCAATTGAACTTCACTCAATAATTCAAAAGAATCTATAGGCATATAGCAAATTGGGCCGATTCGCATCGCGATGAAAAAATTCGGATAAATGGCTTCTTTTGAACTATCGCACATTAGAAAGCTGCGTTCTCCGCTAATACATTAGAAATGTATGAAAGTCATCCATGTATTTTACTTTCACTTACCTATATATATAATATATAGTGAAAAAGTATTGCCATCGCAAAAAAATCGATGAGATTTGAACGGAAATATACGTTTTGAGGTCCTAATTTAATTTATTTAATTGAATTTTTTCTTTATAATTGATTAATATACAGAAACGAAAAATCTCTAAAATTAAAAGTAAAAGAAAATTGTGAACCGGCAACCAAAGGGACCAGACGCAAAAAATCTTCTGTGTCACCATATAACACAATTTCTCTTATCTTAAGTAAGAGGAAGTTGTGTAATGTGCGGCTGTTAGATCAGATTTTTTGTACTGAGATGCGATGGGGCCCAATCTACTCCTCTGTGCGCTTAGCTTAAAATTGATCTAAATGCGGGGTCTTTTTCGTTACTAAACTTAATAATATTTGAACAGAGATAATATCGGTATCTAGAAGTAAATTTAATCTTATTCCACTTATTAAAGTCGGAATGATGTTTTAAAAAAATATAACGGAATATTATATAGAACAAACACAACTTTTGTGCTTCGTTAAGATCAAGCATATCAAATTTGGGACCTGCAATGTAATTTTTTGTGATCCTTTAAGAAAGGCTCATTTGCAGTTTATTCGGGAAAAATCAGATGTTTGCTTCCGCTTCTGGGCGAGAAAAAATTATTTTATATATTATATTGTTTATTAGATTAAAAGAAATACAAAAATAATAAATAATAAATAAAATTTAAATTGAATTTGTAATAATAAGACCATTTGAAAAAAAATTCTAAGGCCAAACAAGAAAAAAATTTTGTTAGGTCCCCGAGATGAACGAGTCCTCCTTGTAATTCAAATTCAGTTTTTTAGCAAAATTTTTTGGAGCCCTCTTGAGATGCGATTGTATGGAAGGCTGAGCCCTGCGAAGGACATCTCTAAAGAATTAAGGGCAAATTAATAATCAAATCAAAAGCCCGATTTGAAGAGGCTAAAAAATAAATAAAAATATGATTTTTATTTATTTTGAATTTAATAAAAATATTTTTGTTTATGAAATATATTTTAAAGCAAGAAACCAATTTACATATTCCTAATATATAATAAATGAATAATGGTTAGTATTGTATTTATTACTTATAATTTAATTAGTTGGAAGGAAAAATTTCTTTTGAGATTGTTAAAATTTTATATAAAAAATTCATATACTATTTTTAAAGAGAAATCATATAACCCCCCGGTTTCATAATAAAATTTGGTTTTGTAGCCATGATGTAAAAATGCAACCACGTGGCGATCAAACCATATTTCAACTAAAATACTGACGAAGTTGATTATGAAATCAAGCGTGTTAATATATTAATATACAATTTTAACTCAAAAAAGATCTAGAATCTCTTTTGTAGAAATTAATTTGGCTTTTCAAACCTGAATACTTTTAAATTTTCAAAACACTGAATAAAAAAAAAATTCAATGCAAATTGCAAATGAAATTTATTCAAGAGAATTATTTGATATCAATTATAAAAATGTAATTTCTCTAGAACTCGGTTTAAAATAAAAAAAGATGACGCAGGTAAATATGTATTATAAAAAATAAACAGATAATTTACTGTCATTGTGGAAGATTTGTTAATTAGACAGAATATCATTTGAGAACCAATGAACTATTACTTAATAACTGAAAGGAGGAAGCATTAATATCTTTTTATAATTTTTAGACGGTAAATATCTAGTAAGAGTCATGTAGCAAAACCCCAAAAAAGATGCAAAGAATATGAATTTCAAAGAAACACTAAAATTAAATTTTTTCTCCCTCGAATACGAAGTATATATAATGAGATCAACCAAATTTTACATTCGTGTATCTCAGCAAACCATAGATCTTTATTAACTTTTGGGCTATTTCCAGTTACAAAAAACTTGAAACGTTTTTCTAAAAATTGTTGTAACTCACCTATATAATATATAGGAATACATATATTATTATTATGTGTATACGAGAAAGTCGATAGAATGCCACTCCTAATTTTTAAAAATTATATTATATTGTATATTACTTCAATTTTTAATCATGGTAAACAATTATTTTTTTAGGCTCTCTCTAAAAAAGAAAATTGTTGTAATCGACTGAGACACCGTGAGAATTGTTTTAAATTGTTAGAGTTTGTAAGTATTTTTCTGATTATTTTATAAAATCTTGAGAATAAACTAAAAGATCTTTTTCGAAGAAATGCAAAGAAAAATCGTATAGAGCAGATGTTCTCAAACTAGGGTAGGTCATTGGCCGTTTAGGAATAGGCGAAATAAAAAGATCAATCAATGGCGAAAGATATTCATTTTTGCATTATAAAAGTACATAAAACAATTAAAAGGGCCATAAAAATAAAAAAAGTTTGGAAACCGCTGGTGTAGAGAAAAGCACTCATTTATCCATTATAATTATTTTACTAGAGTGGATAGATCCATGCTTTGTAAAATTAAAAGTAAAACTTTTTCTTTTTTGGACAAAATAGAGGTGAAGCATATGCTTCCAAAATTTGTTTTTTATAAAAAATTCTTTTTTTTTTTTATATCAGAAAAGAAATATGTGACCAGGAAAAATAAAATAATACAAATTTTTTAATTTTTTTAATTGCCGACGTTTCGGGCAGCAATCGTGACCTTTTCAGGGCAATTAAATGTTAATTAATACTTATGGTTCGTATTTTATCTATAATGTACACAATTTTACTGAAAAATATAATTAATATAGCGAGTGTATGTATTGGTCTTTCAAAGCGAAATGATTGCTCTGGGCTTCTTACATCGTATATGCTTGAACCCCATTTGTGATTGAGATGATAATTGGCGACCAGAACTAAAAGTTGAAATTAGGTTAAATTCATAATCCAGAAATCTGATATTACGACCTATAATTTATAAATCAATTTTTTTCTAGATTTTGCTAATAGTATGCCTGGGATTACATATGGTAAGTGCAGGAACAATGGAAAATTTTGAGAGTATCTTCATCGGGTTTGTATATCCGTGTTGCATACTAATTGTGAGTAGTATGCTCTTTGCCATGATCATCGATCGGAATATGGATCTTCTTTTTGTAAGTAATTGTTTTTATTCAAATATTAATTATTTTTTATCTTTCCTAACACTGATGAGAATTGGGATTTTATTAGGGTGGGTTCCAGCTTTCTTCCAGCAGAGTAGCCATCAATGAAAAGGTAGATAATTTTTTTTTACTGAATGCAGGATCTGATCTTAAAAGCATAATTCGAAAGTCTACTGTTTTTTTATTCCAATCGATCTTCAAAATAAATTATAAAAAATTATAATATTAATCTCAGAAAAATATTTTCCTGAAAAATCCTTCTACTACTAATTCGGGGAGAATGACTATCAAAAAAGTCAATTTTTTTTTTTTCAATATTAGAGGATGGCTTTTTATTTAAAATTTTTTCAAAAAACTTATTAAGTTTGTTATCTTCTCTCTGAATGTCTGTCCACAATTTTTGGCAAATATCAAAATTTTGACTTCGGATTCGGATAAAGCAACAAAAATAGAGTATAATTCTGTAAAATAATTTAAAATCAATCCATGGCAACATGGTCAAAATGGAAGTCGAAATTTTGAATTTTTAACAAATATTACAATTTTTACGGTAGATTTGGATACCAACATCTATAAATTTATACTATTGTGGATATTACTATTATCTATACCAGTGATCGTTAACCGGTAATATGCGGACCTCTGGTGATCCCCGAGAGTCGTCTTGGTATTTGCACTTTTTATGTTTTATTAATAATTAAACAAAAATAATATTCTAAGAAATTCTTTTATCCTGAATGACAATTATGGTGTTTTTAATACATTTTCATTTGAAAATTACAAAGTTTTAATCGCGTTAAAAAATTTCATTTTGCTGGAAACAATCAACCTGGGACACACTCAAAATTTAGCTAAAAATAAATATGCCTCTCTATCTTGCAATATCGCCATGGGAGCCAAAAATCGATAAACTTTTTACAAACAAGGAAGGACAATTCTTAAATAAGCTTCAATTATTTCGTAATAATTAAACAACCTTTAAAGATTCTGTTATGATTAAATTGGATATTAATAAATTGCAAGTTCTCTGATCATTATTTTACAAATATAAAAAATTCATATTAGTGGATTTCAAATTCTGAATTTAGTGGTCCGAAAGGTAGGCACTCGTTGATTTGAAATTATAGCGAGAAATTCTACAGTCTAGTACAGATTGAGGTTCGTTGCGGTTGAAGCTTTGTGCATTCACAGATGTTTTTTTTTCTTTTAAATTTTTTAATGTGGCAAAGATAAGATTATGGGGCAGAAAGTAGAGATCTGTTAGTCCAGGTTTTTAAATATTATTAGAAAACTTATACATAAAAAAAAAACTTTCCATTTATTAAAATAACTGATATTATCTATATTTTAAAATATAGCAAATGAATTAAAATGTTTTTTCTTATTTCAGGAACTGGGTTTCCTTATTGTTTGTTCCATTCTTTGTTTCTTTGCTGGGATTTTTGCAATTATTTTCCATTATTACCTACCAAATAATATTCCTGATCAAATGTATGGATTGGCTAAAGGAGGGATTTCTTTGGTGTTGGCACTTTTATTCTTTATTGATTGGATACGAACTATATATGAAATAGATCCTAGAGAAGAAGAGATCTAAACAATGTACAGGAATAAAATATTTTTCTTATTTAATTTTTTTTATTTGAAAAATTGTAATTGTAGTGTGTCCATTCTGTGAATTCTAAAATCATTGTTACAATCAAAAGCGGTCGCCATCATTCAAACCATTCTCAAAGTCGCTCTAGAAGAGTGGAAAAGACACCTCTCTGACTCTTCTCGGTTTCTCTATACCTCTCTGGAATTCTGAAAGAGGACGTAATATCGCATGTAAGATGCAAAATTATATGCATCATTAGAGGGATAATATTATAGGGACAAATTTTTAAGTGATAATTTATAGGTTAAAATTGGGGAAAACAAGAAGGTGGGAGCATACCAGAGATAAGAGACCTTTACATAAGATTGAGATCAAAATCGACTCCCAAGTCAATAACTAGCACCTAAGGTCATACAGTCAGTCATATAAGATAAATTATATGACAATAACGTTTAACTGACTTTATTTGTTTTATTTAATTATTAGCCAAAATAATTTAGATAGGTAGGGATGAAATTGAAATCTCTAAAGAGTTACATAGTTAAGATTTGAATAAATTTTTTTTTCTCTAGAAGGGAAGTGAAACACTGACTCAGATCAGAATGATATTTTCTTAGAGATTTTCGGCATCTGAGGCCTTATCGTCATCTAACGATATATAACTATGTCTTTTCGATACCAATTATCCAGACATATTTATTTAAATCAATTGGTATCCAATTTGATTTAAATAAATTTTCATCGGGCTGCCTGGGATCCGAACCCACACCCCTTGGCTTTTAAGGTTAACAGTATTGATAATGTCAGTATCTTTAACCTCTCGGCCATGGACGGAGGGAGGGGGGGATCTTTTTTAATTTTTAGATCATTGACCCAAATGTTTCCAAATAATAAAATACTAATTTTGAAATTGCCAACCTTAGAGTCAATAGGGTATTGTCACGGAACTGAACCCGGGTTTTCGAAATCAGGCTATCGTATTTATAGCAGATACATTTGATAAATATAGACAGCTATTTTGGACTTGTTCTAAAAGGTCAAGTGAAGATTAAACTTAGGGGATGGAGGTGGGGAAGAGGAATTATGCAAGAAGTCTGTCTGCCATCTGAGTCCATCCCATAGCTATATAAATTCCCGTTGCTATGGGATACAAAATAAAAATACAGACAAGAATGAAAATAGACAACATTTATTTACAAGCTAAAACAAAATAAAATTATTAGATTTAAAAAGAAATGAATTGGACATATTTTTAACAAGAAAATATGAAGGAAGACCATCTTGTTATCATCATTCTTCGTGCTATTGTTTTAGTAAATATGATTTTTTTTAAATTTATTTTTCAATATATATATATTGGGTATTTATTGTAAGGTTGGGCTCGTATATATAGGTCGAACATATTGCTTGTGAGTGACTAGATCCCTCAATCTATATCATTATAAATATGAATAAATGTATTCCGCATGTGTTATATTAAATGAATCATAATCATTATACACAGATTTTTAAAAATCAATTTATATTAATATTTAAGGAATGAATTTTGGTCACATGAGTCCAATAGAAGAAAATTTTAATGTCATCATTACTATTATTTTAATTCGTATTATTTGTCCCATCACGGTGTTTTTAAAAATAGTGATAACTCGATTAAAATTCGCCCTGTATTTAATTATTTCGAACCGAAACTTCGCCACTGTGCGCCGTCTGCCATTGGGAGTCGAAACTTTCTCTAATTAAATTCGTTTTCAACACCAACCTTAAAATATTGTTCTCCCGAGATTTGTTGGAATGGTTTTTAGTTTTAAAGTTGGCTGTGATTATATATATGTTATAATTTCACATTCCTATATATATATCTTTTAAATAAATTTTTCTGACACGTCGCACGGGTTTCGGCAAGGGTGGTTAGTTGGAAATGGTGAATATCGCACCCTAAGCTGACACCGGGGAGTGCAGAATCAGGGAGAGTGATCTGCTTGCTGAATAATGATAAATAAAAAAGAGGAAATAAATAATAAGCAAATTTAATAAATAAAAAAAAATGAAATAATAACAAATTGAATGTAAGAGCAATAATTTAGAAAACAATAAATAAAAATAAAAAATGTTAGATAAAAATATATATATGAATTGATAGATGATGAATAGTGAGGGGTTGAGCGCAGGTTCTTCCTCCGCTCCCTTCAGCAGTTGGCCTCACTTAATCCAGCGACCGGCTAGTTGACTGCTTGATGATGAAAAAGGGTGTAGATTATGAAAGACGGGTAACGGCGACTCTTGCTTGATAACCAC
>JAAAKE020087966.1:0-21547 GCA_010014785.2 Anisolabis maritima | reverse complement strand
TTAATCTCAACAATCAACGCGGGCCAACCCGGGAAAACATTATTCCACATACAACCAACCGTGGAAACCTTCCAGAATATATATATATAATATCTTTGTATAGATTATATTAACTAAATTGTTCTGAAGAATGCCTTTGACCGAAACAATGTACAAAATTGTTAATCAGTTGACATTACCTGAAAAATAAAGTAAAATACATCTTTGCTAAAAATTTTATACCAATTTTTAATTATTCTAAGCGCATCCATCATATATATATATATATTACTATTTTAAAAATAAATTATAAATTATATAGTTATGTTGTTTTTATTTTTCTTTACCTCTGACATCGCCCATAATATATATACGAGGGGGGATCAAATATGAATGAGCCTTCATTAGCTGAGTATCGGGAAGGACATATCTGTGTGGGAGTATGGGGTCGAAAGGCGGAGATACCTAGAGTGGGGAAACCAGCTCAGCCGGCTTATCACTTGCATCATTTAATAGCCATCACGATAAGTAAGAAGAGTGTACCTGTTCCTGCTGCGAAACGCATCATTATAAAGCTTCTCATCTGAAACGTGAAACTAGCCAAAATTCACTGCAGATTGCAGTCCCAGTTCAGGGAAGATACTCTTTCATGGTCAAGGGTGAACGTTTGGTGCAACAAGTTCAAGGAAGACCGTGAACGTGATGAAAATAAAGGTTGGGTAGAAACTTTCGTACAATGCAACTGGTTAGATAACCGCCCAGCTTCATTCTACGAAAACAGGATGAAAAAAACTGCACAAACATCGGTAAAAATGCATTCTATAAAGAGGGAACTATGTTAAATAATAACTTGTAAAAATATTTAGATGTTCTTGTAAAGTAAAAAATATTTGATTCTCCCTCATAATATCTTTGTTTATATGATTACTATATATTAACTAAATGGTCCTGAAGATGATCATCTGGCCGAATCAATGTATTACATGGCTAACATTGTTAACCAATTGACATTAGCTGAAAAATGATGTACAATGCATCTCTGCTAAAAATTGTATATAAATTTTTAATTACTTTAAATACATCCATCCTTGCTCATCTTTAGAAGACAGAAAAAAACTACTATAATATTATGGAAACTTAAAAATTGAGTCCTGCTGGGTTCGAACTCGGGTAGACAGCTCTCCGAACGAGCTTTCTGACTCTGCACTACTCGGAGATGTGAATTAATTAATTATATATAATAGCCTTTTTTAATGTAAAAATACATAAAGTAAAATCCAAAAATATAAAGGTGAGCAAATACGCTATTTACTAAGTTATATGAGTTTCTAACATAAATTACTATAGTGGAATATCAGAGTCGTAATGAGAGGGAGGCAATTAGCCGAGGAGATAAAGTAGCTAAATTTTTAATCCTGAGTTGAAAGCAACTCAGGTTCAAATCTACCTCATGGCAAAAATTTATCCAACTCTTAGTGATGCCTCCTCCTGGGGAATGTAACGAGAACCCATAAAAGTTACTCTTTAGAGTAATCGCAACATGTCAGTTCATGACACAAATGACTAAAGAATGAGAGAGAGGGAAAGTCACTACAAACAAAAAAGGGAAAAAAGCATGAAGATTCTCAGAGGAATATGAACTAGACAATGGTCAGCGAGCTTTTTATGGAATTAGTTAAATCGAGCGACATACCGCGTTGATCTCTCTTGTTAGAACAGAGATTCAGACATGATCTATTAGGATTGTTAAAGTCTACGGAACGTCTTAAAGATATTTTCATTATTCCATCTTTCCCCAAAACATTTCTGGTTAACAGAACTGGGAAAAGTGGTTGAATTTTTTTCTCTTCAAACGGCCTCAAATCTAAAAGTCGATACTGTGATTGAATTTTTTTGTGCTGGACAATTATATGATGCCACAAAACCAGGACAAGATATCGACCAGCCTACAGACGATGACGACAACGTCGGCTCAACTAAGATAATAACGGCAAAGTTCATTTTATCCCTCCTAAATTAAGAACATTTTTTTTTACTTTCTTAGTATTTCTTCTTTTTTTTTTTAAATGTTATATTTGATTAAAAGAAATTTTTCTAGCACTAAAATATAATTAAACATTTTTTTCATGAATAATCAATTTAAAATTTAATTACAAAATATATTATAGAAGTGTACCCCCTCCCCCCTCCGAAGTAGTACAATAATAAATATTAATTTTTTATTCTTGGCAAAAGTACCCTTTCAATTTTGATTTGTAAATAAATAAAATCAGAATCCTAAGCGACTGAGCCCAGAGGTAAATGACTTTTTTGCCTTAAGGTAGTTACGCCAACACTTATGATAAATAGCAGGTTCGAGGCTCACGCTTGTGGAATTTTAATTCGTTAAAATTGAAATTGTCGACATGTTGAGTTTCCTGAGATTTATAATCCCAGACCAGATGGAACTTTGAAGTAGAGCAGAAGATATTCCAAATCAATATGAAGTCTTTGGAGAGGAATAGGTCAACTACCGGCTTCATATTTATTTTTCATCAATCAATAAATATGCATATTAGAAACATATCCTCTAAAAAAAAAAAAAAAAACTAACTAAAAACTCACCCCCTTCATTCTAAGACAGTACACTGTGTTCATTATATAATGACCTGCGATGAGGCTTGAGTTAGATTCATGATGATGATGATTAAGACAACTGGCTAAAAGCGTGACCTTTTCATTCTACGATACTGCAATAAAAAATTCATTGAATATTATGAGAATCCATGTAGAAAAAGAGAATTTCTTTTTCTTTTGTAATAAAAAAACTAAAATTAATGAAAATAAAGATTGTTTTAAAATTTATTATCAAGAATTAATTTTTGGAAGTTGAATTCACTATTTAAATAAGTAAAATAGTCCAATGGGGTTCTTTTTTTTATATTTATCTTTTTAAATTTTCTTTAAAAAAAAAGAATGTCTTAATGATGAACATAAAATTCTTTTTTATGTTGCCTCTGGGATATTCAAAATAGTAATGACATTTTTTTGACTGGCGACTAATCTAAAAAATAATTTCCTCTAGGCATGGTTTAAAATGAACTTTATCATCTGAATCTTTTTTTAAATAGAAAAATTCCTATGATATCTAGGTCTTAAAGATTAACTTAGAATTTAAGCGAAAAATGAAAAACTACAAAACTACTTCACATCTGAAGAAAAATATTATTTTTTTTTTTGGCTATATAACCAAAAGGATCAGTTCATCTTTTAAACATGGAAAAGCTTATTTTGTGGAATTTTTGCCAACTAGCAAAAAACAAATAAAGTTGAGTGTCTAAGAGAAAATTCATAGTCATAAAATACATATGTATCCTAGATGATGAGTTATACGTTTCTTTAGGATGACAAACAATTTCAAAGAAATTCTCTCTAGATTGTTACAAAAAAATAAGTGGCTTATTTATTTTTAATTATTTTGTAATTAGTTTTTGAGTATGATAATAATTGTAACTTTATAGTAGATAAAATCACTCATCCAGAACTGAATGTATTCAATGATGATATTAATAGGCATTATTCAGTCCTATTTTCTCTTCTCTATATGAACCAGCGCCCAGTCAGAGCCATTCTTACTTCTTCTTGTTCTTTGAGCTCTGGCTTTGAAGATGGTCGTATAGCTGAACAAAACGTCTCTCTGGGCTTTTAAATAAAAGAAATAATACTAGCTGCATCGCTCTATCTTTACCTTTACAAATATATTTTTTTTGTACTACAAATAGCGAAAGTAAATATACACGTAATTACTCAAATCAGCTGGTCATCTCCTTTTCCAATACTTTTTCTGTATTTTGTTTCTTAATCAAATGGGAAATTGGAATACTCATGAGAACACGCGGCTTCTTTACTTAAGTGGGGGTACTCCTTTAATTTTGATTATAATTAGGAAAACTATATTTTTTTGAATAAACATAAACAAAGGAGTAGTTATTGTCAAGCTTAAAAATTGCCATATTTTATGAATTTTGTATTTATTAAAATCAAAATTTTAAGAAATAGCATAGCAGATATATTTAAAAACAACATAATATTTAATAGTGAATAATGTATAATAAGAGCTTAGCTGTAATAGTGGTCATATTGGCTAGTTGTTTTTTGTTAAATCAAAATGATTTAAGAGATCTCATTTTAATAACCATCTTTCTGTGCTAATTCTCCCAAATTCTTACTAATATTTTTGTTTCATTAAGAATGTATGAACCCCTTTTTTTTCTCTTCCCTCTTCTCCAAATTTCTCCATTGTTCAATTCCTCCCATCCTCTGCACGATTTGGGAGGGTAAGATTCCAAAGGTTCAGCAGAGTGGTCGTCAGTTGCGAGAGATGTGTTACAGATCACCAGTGACGGCGGTGGCCTGGCATCCTCACGGCATCTTCCTGATTAGTGTGGACAAGAACAAAAAAGCGATCATCTGGCAAGAGGCGTGAATGTTCCAGCACTTAACTTGCTAATCATCCTCAATCGACATACGCATAATCACATTTAAATGTTATATAAAATAAAATAAAATAAAAAAAAAAAAAACAGACAAATACTCTAGCCATTATTATCATATTAATTGCCGAATCGTTAAATACAGGACTGGATTTATAAAACCCGAATTTTTTGCGGGGTGTTAAGGACAGCATTTGTCCTAACGGAGCCTTTTTTCTTCAGGTGGGCCCAAAATTTATAGGGCGGACACTGCCTACAAGTTAATATATATATTTTAAAATCATTTTATAAAAAGACTTTTGGTGTTTGTTCATTTTTTTTAACGTTAGTTTTTTCCACTCCAATTTGCATATGAAATAAAATTACTCTAGTCTTTTGAGACCTGATTTTTACGGGAAAACTGATCACACTGATTCACTTTTATATTCCAAAAAAAAATAAAAATAAAAAAAAAATATTGATTAATTTTAACTCTATTTTTTATGTTTATACTATTTCTAAGCTCTTTGAAATGAATTGATATTTTGTTATTAAATATATATAGCAAATAAATAATTTTCTCAAAAGTTTAGATTTATGCCGCTATAATATATTTTTAACAATATAAACTTTGGATTTTATAGAAAGCTTTTAAATAATGTTTTTTATTACTTTAAATTAATTCACAAAACATCAAAAGAAGAATCTACCTGAAGGCATTTTTAGCCGCAATTTTTGTTAATAAAATGCTTATCAAAAACAAAAACAAAAAAAAAAAAAAGGGAAATGAAAAATTAAACCGATAATGAAATTAGACAATCTTAAACAAATTGGAAGAAGAAAAAAAAAACTTGACCAAAAGATGTTCCTAATTTCTTTTGTCATTTTTGTGAATTATTTTAGATTTAATAGGAAATCTGAATTGTTTTCGAATTTCAAAAGTTTTAGTTCAAGTAAAATTAAATTATTGTCTCTTTTTTAAATTCAAAATTTTGCATGAATTTTTAAAGGGAGCAGATAGGCATTGTGGAAAGGCGTAGCTTTTTTTATTTAAGCTACTCTAGTATAATTATAAAAACATTAAAGGGACACACAAATATTATCATTAATTATTTTTAAGATTATTATCAACTATTTAATTTTTAAGTTATTGTTGACCTACTAGCATTTTTAGAAAAAAAAAAAAAAAAAAATAGAATCTCATAAATATGCGTTTCTCTTCTACACTCTTAATATTAATTATTTTTATATCCAAAAATTATTTATATTATATAGAAGCTGAAACGGGGTTGTTTGGAAATTCGCTATAACCTCTCGAGCCGGCGCTGATTCTAGAACAGAGTTTACCAAGTTTAGTATGCCTGTTCTCGGGGCACCTGAAAATGAAAATTAAGTAATAAGATGAAGACAAAAGCTTGGTTTTACCAAGTATTGAAGAATTAAGGCTTTTGATTTGTAATAGGATTTTTTATTTCAATTGTAGTAAGAAATCGTTTTAAAGAAATGACCAACCATCCTATTTGGGTATAACATGGGACGGATAAATTCGTTCTGCTGCTGGAAGTTAGGCAATCCAAACGATCACCTCGCTAATGGATTTTCAGATTAATTGCTCCATGCCTCAGATGCTGAAAAGGGCTTTAAAAAATCTTTGCTATAAAAATCTATCATTTTGAAAATTCTTATTCTAGATAATTAAAAGTAGCTTATAACGAAAATTATCTTTCCTTTTCTTCGCTATCAAGTAGCTTCATATTTGATTTATTTTTTTTAAATTCTCTTATATTTATAATAATAAAAATTTATTATCTATATTATCTAATTAATTAAAAAAAGAGAGGTAAATAAGAGAAACGCTCTCTCCAATTAATTGAGTCTCATTTCATTAAGTTTCTTCTTTCTCATTAGCCTGAGTACAAAATATTATATTATTTTTTCTAGAACGATAATTTAAGCATTTCTGAAAAAATTATTTCCTTTTGAATGCCTGCAGAAATTCCTTTATTATTACACTAACTAATTCTCACACCAGAGGAGAGGGGCGGTTTTACAAATTTATTTGTTCAATTGTCCACAATTATAATAAAATAAGTTCAAAAATAGGATTCGGTTCGCTTGCGTCAACCTGTGGTGAAGAAATTTGAGCTCCATTCATTGTGATTTTTTCTTCTTAAACATTGTAATTTAATAACGTATTTAAAATAAATTAAGTTTATTGAATTTGAGTCAGGGACTCCCGGATGCAGCCCGGTAAAAAATAAATACAAATATATTCTTAATGCCGATGAATCGAAAGCCCGTCACGCACTTCCTCAGTCTAACAAGTTGTTAATATTTATCTAAGTTAATTTAGTTTTGACCTCATAACTCCAAAGAAAACCCCTCCCCCTGATTCTTCGCACTGGATTTCATAACAAATTGAATCTATATTATCAGCTTTATAAAAGTTTATATTTAAACTTCAGACAAATATCTCAATTTGATCAACTTTTAGTGAAGATCCAACTTTAAGAATATATGCATTTTACTGATGTTAATCATTTTAAGGGGTTATGTAGAGAAAACAAAAGTTTCTTTAAAAATAATTGCTAACGACTTTTATTGGAAACTTTTTTTGATAGCACAGATTGTGATAATTTCTATAAGCATCTCCCATTGGGTAAGCTAACGGTCGGTTTTTTGATGGCAAAAGCAAAAGTAGACCAAGTGTTGATATAGATTTATTTCTTCGTTTTTCTCTCACGAATTTTAGAAATGTTTATGCCTAATTATTAATGTTATTCATTCTATCAATTGTTATTCGTCTATTTTTCAATTATATCCCACGTTTGGAATTTCTTTAATGTGTTACCCGCTTTCGTCCGTTTTCATCCAACCTTCCACGATGTATTACATGATTTAACTCAGAGCACGCCATCTTTTTCGTTCAGTCTTTGAATAGAAGTCGTTATTTACGTTTTTCGGCAGCGAAAATGCATTTGCAAGCTAAATAAAGTCCATGACTTTTCTTCGTGTTCTGGTCTTTAATCAGGCGAAGGTGCAAAATATTGCTGTATTTAAAGATAAATTGTTTCTAATAGAGAAGGAGTATTAAAAAATGTATATAAAGAAACATACGTATATTAACTTTTTTGTTAATTAAATCTTAGAGAAGTTATACATTCACCCCTATTTATTCTTATTTTTAGAGAATAGGGCTTATATTGCCAGTCTTTTCAGAACAATGATCGTAAAATATCATGGGTTGTAGAAAATAGTTCATATTTGGTTTGTGCAAGATAGGCAACCTTAATGACAACTCACCAATTGATTTTTTGATCGATTCCTCCAAAGATTTTCTGGTTATTACCCATGGTAATATATCTATTGTTATTTTAAATTAAACTGCTAATTAGAATCCTTACTTTACAATTTATAAGAATTTAATTATATTTTTTTCCTAATAAAAGCTCTTGAGTGAAATGATTTTGCGATAACAGAAATTAATGTCAGTGGGAAAAAAAAATCATTTCAATAGATCCAGCACAAACGCACAAATAATTAATAAACATCAAATTATGAAGAGTTGACTCATAGATAGATTTTCTTATTTAAAAGAACCGAAAATGCCCGAAATGACTTGAAAGCTGAATATTTTCTCCTGGTTAACAGCCTTATTTATCATAAGACATGCAAGGAGAATATGTTTAACTTTCAGGTCATTTCGGGCATTTTCAGATCTTCTCGGTTTTCCTTACATAAGAAAATCTGTGTCAATCTTTCTGTAGATTTGAACATATACTGGATCTTTTCAATCTCCAGGATAGAAGCCAAAACTAGCTAGGGAGCACAAAAAATTCAAGCATAAATCAATTATTTGATAACCATACATACAACAGTTTTTTTTTTTTTTTTTTTGGAATTGTAAAATTATTGTGTGAGAACGCCTCTCTTCCACCTCAAATATAATCTCACATATAATTAAAAATAAACAAAGAAGTTCCCCCTCACGTTGATAACCTTTAATATATATTTAAAAAAAAAATTGTTTCCTTTTTTTGTTTATTAGTGAAGTTTATTAAATAAAAGACTTTTTTTTTTATTAAAATCAAAGCAAATACAGAAGGAAATGATAAGAGGCAAGCATTAGGCCTAAATGAGAGAGAAGAATGTGAAGAATGTGTCGCAGAGACGCCTTTGGCTTGGAAACTTCCCCCAACAGTTAGGCTAAAGAAAATATTTTACTCCATTAAAAAAACGTTAAAGTTATGAATTTATATTTGTATATATATATATATATACACGAATATATTATATTTCCATTTAGTTTTTGACGCTTACTTCAATGCGACTAAGCATAATTAAACAAACTCTGAAATATTTATTGATAACATGAATATCTGACTTTTAATGCCTTGTCATATAATAAATAAATATAATTAGTTTAAGTTTAGTATAAGTTAATTAGATAGAAGCGAAACAAAAACTAAATGAAAGACTTAATATACTTTCTGTGTGTCAAAAAATTTTTAAATATGCTTTAAAAGAAAAGATTCTAAATAAATATATTTTAGGCATGACGAAATTTATTTGATATGGTTAGTGCACTATCCCAAACAATATAAATGGACATAGCTTTGTGTTCTTTAAAATTCTTTTATAATAGCTCTGTCCATTTAATTATGTTATTTGGATGTAAATCATCTCTTGAAAATGTATTTGGTCGCTTGAGCATTTTTTTATTTTAAATTTAATTAATTTTATATTGTTAAAAAATGCTCATGTGATATTAAAAATATTTTTTTTTTAATGATTCATATATTAATATACGCATATTATTGTTATGATTTTAATTATGTATTAAAATAATTTGTTCTTATTTTAAGTATTTAAATGAATTTTATTAAAAAAATTTATTAATAAATCAACGATACGCATATATTCTTATTTTACATTTTTTTGTTTATTTACAATTTCCTGAACATTTGATTTAGATATCAAGAGATTTGACAACAAATAAAGGTAAAATTATTATATTGTCTAGTACATGAGCATCTGATTAGGAGTATGCGAAATAAATAAGCAATGGCAGAAGACACACATTCTTGCACTAAATATTTTTCCTCAATAATTATCCTTATATGTCTTTGTTTTATAATTTTCCGATGATTCTTTACACATTCAACGACAACCGATTTTTAAGAATATTTAACGGTGATTATTTTTATTCTAACATTCTAACATCATGTATATGAAGAATTTTGTGAGATTTTTGTCAAATGTTAGTTAATTTGAAATGACATTGGAAGTAAGAGAAAAAATCAAAACAGCCCCGCTTTGGTTTGGCTAAAAGAGCGTTTCATTTTGATGTAATGAGGTTCAAAGGGGCACGGAAATGGTAAAAGGTTGGAATCGCAAGTCTATAATAAATTTTCCATAGATTTTTATCGCAAAATAAAGATAATCTTAAAAAAAAAATATTTCGATTTAATCGAAAATCCAAGGTGCATATCTTTAATTTATTATAAAGGATTATAAAATTAAAAACAAAAATTTAATTAATTCAGCATACCATGTTGCAAATTATATAAATATAATTATTATTATTAATAATAATTATTAATGTTATTATTATAAAATCAAAGGGAGGAAGAAGTTTTTCCCGGCTTAAGGTTTTTAACCATGAAGATGGCGGCTGTTTCTCTCATATGATTTAAATCGTCCATTAAAAAATTAATGTTTAATTAATTATTTTTGAGTTCTCGTTGAAAAAGCTTATTAAGAAGTCCACTATTGAAAAATTGAAACTTTGAAAGCTTTTAAATGGCCAATTAAAATCTTACTTGTTAAACAAAAGAACAAAAATTGAAGCGATAAGTACATTTTTTATTATTTATTTAATGAGATTTCCCTAACTTTTTTTTAACCAATTAAAATCGCTTTATGGTTAGGTAAAAAATCTATTCTAGAAAATATATGACAACTTTAAATAAACAAAATAATAAAATTTTGCATTATTTATTTATTTATCCTGACCTCTTTTTTTTTCTCGGAGCATCTCAACCTATAAAACTTGTGCAATACGAAATGATTTACAATGCTTATGGAACATTTCTATATATTTTCATTTTTTTTTTTTCAAATAACCTTCTTATATAATATTTTATTCTTTAATGTAATTTATTTACTTTGATATTGTGAGTTTATGTTTGGAATAAGCATGCGGTCTTAGCATCAGCTGCCGGGAAGGTGTCGTCGAGAGATAATTGAATAATAAGACCAACTTATAAATAGATTATTTAATACTCAGAATTTGGAATGACATTCGTTGTTGCCTGGGACGGCTTCCGGACCACAATTTATTTGTCTCTGCCCTTTGATTTGATAATCTAATAATTTGGTTGTATCATCTAAGAATTTCATTCTTTTTATCAATATATCAATTAAAAAAAAAATTAATGTAGATTTTAAACGCATATGAATAAATAAATGAAACTTTAAGGCAAATCCAAAAAATACTCTATTTTTTTTTTTGCAAAAATATTTTTAGAAGAAAATTTCAAAAATTTTACTAATATAATATATTATTAATAAAAATTATGTTACCCCTATTGGGATTTTTTGGGAAAATATTTGACATCCTAAATAAATAATTTCTAATAATATTTTTGAAAATATAAAATATAAAATACTTATGTAGTTTATGATACTCAAACTTTGAAACGTATATTATAGCCCGTAATCTAGTTCATTCCTCCCCTAGTTTCTTCCAAAAAAGTAAAGAAAGATTTCTTAATTGAGGTTTTGTCCTCTCTTTTTTTATTTAATAAATTCAATTGTTTTTCCTTTAGATTTTTACTTTTTCTTACCTATATATGAAATATATACTGAAAAAGTATTGCAATCGCAAAAAAAATTAATATTAAGATTTCAATAGAAATATACGTTTTCAGCTCCCTTGAATCTAAAAAAATGAATCTCGCAAAATGAACAAGATTTCTTAAAAAGTAAAAAATATATGAGGCTATTATATATATTTATATTGCAGCTTGGAACCCTAGTCGCTTCCATCTTGATGCTTTTCAATGAAATCTGCCAAAGAGTACTAGCAATTTACTGTTGTACATTTTTAGATTTTTTTTCGAATTTCTCAAAATTTTCTCTAATGATTTTGATTAAAATTAAGATATCAATTATTTATTAGATGATTTTTGAAATGTATTAACTCTCAAAATTGTCAGGAACACTTTTATTCTTGTACGTTTTGGGTTTTTTGCGATTTTCTCTTAAACTAGCAATTTTGATTAAATTTTGCTCTACATATAATAAATTAGAAAATCATTAAGATGTATTAATCTTTTCCCATCTCAAATTATTGTCGGGCCGTTATTTTAAAGCATTATCTATTTTTTGGGTCGTGATGGACTACTGCGGACTTTGCTTCCGCATCTCTCTTCTGTATTTATTATATTCCGTTCAATTGGTTAAATCAAAATTCTTCCAAATTTTTAAAATATTTACATTTTTTTTTATATAAAGTGAGGTTCTATCGTCTGTATGGAATTGCAAGGTTTATGTCTCTTATAGGCCATTAAATAAACCAGGTTGAACAAATCTTCTTTGGATTATCTGATTGACATGTGCCTTTTTTTTTCATTTATTAAATATAGGATCTTTGCCTGGTTGATATTTTCTCTTAAACTACTCTAACGATATTGATTAAATTGGCTGTACATTGTTCTTTTAAGAGATGAATTAGAGAAAGACTACGTCGGGAACCTGACGCAAAAAATCTGGTGTGACAGCATATTATTCAGCTTTCCCTACCCTAGTTAAAAGAAAGTTGTTTGATGTGCGTTTAGTTACACCATATATTTTTACCTTCCAATCTAAAGCATTTAGTCTTTCTTTATTGAAACATTACTCGCTGTTTCACATTACATCCATGATTTATCTTCACATTCCATAAATAATACATTTTTTTTCACCAAATACTTTTCTCAATTTACTCCCGAATTCCTTTTCAAGAATTTCAACCTTTTCCTCTTGTCTTTTTTTCTATCTATTTCCATCTCCCTGCGGATATCTTCTATTTTGCCGGTTATCTTTTAGAGCCAAAAACATTGAAAATTCTTAATATGCTAACAATGTTGACTTAACCAAAAATCTATTTGTATTTTGTTTTTTTACTTTATCTAACGGCTTTTCCTTAAATAAAATTAAAAATAATTTAAAGAAAAGTTTTTTTTTTTTTTTTTTTTTTTTTTTTTGAGTATAATAAAAATAAAGAAGTCAGTCTAGTTGTAATGAATATTCCCCAGGAAAGAGCACGAGAGATACTTAGACGTCTTTTATTTTCCTCGAATCTTGTCCCCTTTTCTTGACTCTAATTAATTATACTTTGTTAAAGTGTCGATGGGATCATGTTGAATGATTCTTTTTTATTTCCCTTTCAGTACAAAGGACGTGGTATTAGTGTTTTTTTTTCAGTCCTAAGGGATTTATACTTTTCTCCACACGTTGTTTAAAACTTTTTTTGCTGATAATTCCGTCACTTGCTCGAGCTTTTCGTATCAAGAGACCGATTTCGATTTTTCATAAATGGAAATACTTTTTCCACCAATTTTTTAATAAATATAAAAATTAAAGAGTAAATTAAATAGAAATAATTAAAAATGAATAACTCTCTATGGATTCTTGAAATTTTTTTTTCCTAAATTTAATCTTAATTTAATCTCCTTATAAATAAATATTGAACAGAAAGAAAAAACAGAATATGATTCGTTGTTGGAAGATCCCCAAGCTTGTCTTTCTCATCCCTTCAAAATCAAAACACCCTCATCCCCCCCACCATCATATCGCCACAAAACTTTGTCAATTTTTTCCCAAGTTCAATGACATATCGCTAAAAAGTGATGACAAACATAAATTTTCCCTTTAAAAATACATCTCTTTTTACATATGTAAACATCAATTATAGGCTTATACACAATAATCTACCTATGGACACAGGTATTATATGGTCAATGGTATTAATGACTTATATACTGTATATATAAGGTGTGCCAGAAACAACTCACTCTTTGTGTGATTACCCGAAATATCAAAAATAAGAATCACATTCTGAAGATTTTTAAAGGTAAGTTAACAAATTTATTTAATTTTTAAAAGTAGGTACCCGGTTCATTTACGAACTTTGTTTTATATATTTCTGACTCGCATTAAAATGGGGCTCCAAAAAAAAAAAAATATTTCAAAATATTTTTTAAAATTTTCGTAAATGATATTGAAATTTCTTGAAGAAGTCTGATCCTTTTAGTAAGTAGTCAATTCTTCCTAACGATATGTCTCAGAATTTCTTTTTTCTCTTTTTCCTTGCCATTAATGCTTAATTGCAGAATCGGCTTATCAAAGAGATGCGTCTGAGAGAAGAGGCAAGCAGGCCCATCGCACGGCCTGATGCCTGATTTTGGGTGAGGGGAAGACATCCATGAAGCAAGCAGAACTTCCAGTCCTAGCTCATGTAATTCGTGGTCGCATACTCAAAAGATGTGAAATATATCCCATGACATTAAAAAAAAAAATTCACTTAAAATTAAGGCGATTTTATTCTGATTTTATTCTAAAATATATCATTGTATTATAGACAGATATAACACAAGAAATATTAAACAGATGTGGAAGTCATTGGAAGACAGGAAAGGAGAGGAGGATATTGAAAAATCCTAAAAAATATTTTGACATTCTTTTCAAAAAACTGGAGTGACTAAACGCACATCACACAACTTTCTCTTAGCTAAGGTAAGGAAAGCTGAGTGATGTGCTGTCACACCAGATTTTTTCTGTCGGTTCCCCTGGGTAGCCGTTTAATGCCAATTTAATTGCAATATAATTGATTTCGTTAGACTAATTTAAGAAACAAAGCGGTTGCTCCCGCCGTTTACCCGAACAACCGCAAAAGACTATATTAGTAAAGAAGGCCCCCAAACAAGATCTAATAAATAATTGATATATGAATGGATCAAAGGAAGTGTTGAAATTGTTCATGCTATTCAATAGATGTCATTCAGGGGGTTTCACCCGGTGAGTGGAGGGCGACTACGAGTTTCTGAGCTAAGATTGTCATTTGGTCTATTTCCTCTGTCAATCCTCTCCCTATGCAACCGGCCTGCTTGCAGTTATTATTTTTAATGCCTATCTAAATCACGTAAGTATAAGAGAAGAAAGGAGAATTATTGGATACATGATAATAATAGAGATAAGAATTTCAATATCTCAGCACAGAAAGGTATCTGAAATATTTACGAAAGGCATAAGTCCCACCCTTCTACAAAAATTTTTCGAATAATGAAACAAGTGAAAATGAAATAATCGGAAAAAAATTCAAAGATATCTAAATTTAAGATCTTCTCCTACATACCCGCCCGCTCTACGATAAAAAATCACGCCATTGATAGATATATTATATAATAAAAAATCTCGACTTGGATTTTTCTTGCGACCACATTACTTTCTCACTATATATTTCACATATAAGTAAAGGAAAGTAAAAAATAAAAATCAATAAAAAATACATTCTACTTTGCTGGTTTGCCACTGGCAGGGGGGGGGGGGTATTTATAATTAATAATTTCATTTCATAATTTACTCCATATACATACTTTAAAAAAAGTGGTGAGACTAAACGCACATCACACAACATTCTCTTACCTAAGGAAAGCTTGAGTTATGTGCTGTCCCATCAGTTTTTTTGGCATCGGACTCCTTAGATAGTCGTTCAACGTACAGCCAACTTGAATTTACTTTCTTTAATAAATGAGAATTTCATATGACTCGCACTTTGTTTTCCAAAAGATGGCAGAGGCCAGACAGCAAGTTGCGCAAACGAGGTGCGCATGGACCATCCATCGTGTAAATTGAAGGTCCTACACTCTTTTGAAATTAATACACCTTAAAGATGATCTAGTTTGTTATATATACAGCCAATTTAATCAAAATCGTAAAACTTATATGAGTAAAATGCACCCCAGACAAGTGTGTGTAAAGAAGAAGGCGAAAACGTATGAGGCTGAAATTGTATATTTAATCTAGGCACCCTCGTTGCATGCACCTCGAAGCTTTTCAATATGATCGGCCAAAGAGTAGTAGTACTTTACTGATGTTCTTTTTTAGTTTTTTTATTCTCTTAAAATTCGCCTCAATGATTTTGATTAAAATTCATAAAACAATTATTTATTAGATGCTCTTTGAAATGTATTAACCTTTATCCTTATCAAAATTATTTGGTGTCCACTTTACTCTTGTAAGTTTTTGAATTTTTTGTGATTTTCTCTTAAACTACTCTATTGATATTGATAAAATTGCGTTTACATATAATAAATTAGAAAATCTTTAAGATGTATTAATCATTTTCCATTTCAAAATAGTGTGGAGCGATAAATTTATTATTTTAAAAATCCCATAGAAAAGATTTAACAACTCGTTGCAATGGTAACAAAATATAAATTTATTTAATTCCTATGTCTGATAATAAATGAGATTTAATTACCAATTTGATTAATTTAATTTAATCTTTTATAATATTAATTGTTTAATACACACAAACGAAAAATCTCTAAAAATAAAAAGTATAATAAAATTATGAACCAGCTACCTAGGGAACCATACGCAAAAAGATGGTGTCACACATCACACAATTTTCCTTAACTTAGGTGAGAGAAATTTATGTGAAGTGCGTTTAGTCACTCTAGATTTTTTATACTATTTATTAATATTATATTTTTTATGTTGGTGTGATTGACAAGATATATAAAATATTAGCAAGCCACAAGTTTTTCTTGAAATGAGTTTACGAAAGTTAAATCTTTTTTAAATTCTCGTTTAAAACAAGAATCTAAAAAATTAAACGCTTTTATCACCCTTTTGAACGGTACAGTACAATTTCAACAGGTTGCCCATGGGAATTGGTTCGGCTAGTAAACATTTTCAGAGGGGACACATCTTAAAGGATTTCGAAGGGGTTGTAAACCACAAGTGCGATATTCTTGTGTACAGGAAAAATCAACAAAGCCTCTAAGGCCTTAATTGGAGGAACTGACCCTTTGGGCAAGGGGGACATCTTTCCTTGTTTCACCTTTTTACCTTTTAAAATTTTAATAAATAATAATAATTTTTTTTTATCAAAATGTTTTAAAAAATTTAAAATTCTTTTCTAACGAAAAACATCTCTTCCTCGGTCATGGTATAAAATATGAAATTAAACCTTTTTTAGTGTACACCATTATGCCAAATCTACAGGGTGAACGTGAATATTTTATGGTACGATAAATAAAAAAAAAAGAGAAGATTAATCGTGAGGATTAATGTAGTGAACTTATTTTAAATTTAAGGGCAATGCATTCAAAACTATACTTTTTGAAAAAATTACACACTTTTCTTGTTCAGGCTGATAAAACAATGAGGGAGCGCGGGGACTTCTTCCCAGGCAATTACAATTAAAGTTAAAATGAAATTTCAAATAAAAAAAATTAAATTAATACAAAAAAATATTGAGTTATATGCCAAAGGTTACAGATATTTGTTGTTATTAGCTTGCTGGAAGACAGACAACCTAACCAATTAACTAATGGTGTTTTCGCTTAATCGCTCCACAGTGAGCCTCGTATGCTCACTTTTTTTTATCGCCTTAGAAATTAACTTCAAGGCGGTATTATCCAAAGAAAAAAGCAATCAGCCGTTTGAAAAAATATTTTATATCAGCAACGTTTCGGCAAGATTAGTTTATGTTCATATATGTATTTGAAATTTGATATCAAAGCATGTATATTTTATAGGCCTGACGAGGACTCCAAACAAATTGTCCCGAAAATTTGCTAATTAAAATTTTTTTTCAAACAACGGCTCATTTTCATTTTTTTTTTTATTCTATAGCAAAAATTATTAGATCTCCTTAAAAAGTAACAAGTGCGCATGTTTGGTTTTCTCTGGAGCAATAAATCCAAAACACAATTAGTAATTTGGCCATTTAGGTTGTCTACCTTTCAGCAAGTAAACACGAACTAATTTCTCCAAGCCATGGCATACCTCTTGAGCTCTATGAGCTCTTCCCTGTCTCATTGTATATAAGCAAAATGTATTTTATATTCTATATCTATATGGGAGGAAAATATCTATTTTGTAGAAAAATTGATTGAAGCATTTTAGAGATGAAGCTGAAAGGGTCGGTTTGGGTTAGATAAATTGACAAATAGTCAGATAAAATTTTGAGACCGAAAAAATGTAGTTAAGCAAAAAAAGCCGAAGTAAAGCTCGTGGAAGGACTTGAATATAGCCGACTAATCGATTGACTAATAGTTAATCGGCTTAAGCTAAGATCGCTAGCAATCATCCCCAGTTATTAAGCTATTTTATTGATATTTAGAGCTCCATTATCTTTCAAGGCCAATTAAATGCTTTTTCTCCTTTTAGACATCTTCGTTTATGTAATATAGTCTAATAGATATTTTTTGCAAATAAATTGACTTATTAACGGAACTAGAGATTTTTTATAATTATATCATTTTCCATATTTATTAATCAAAATAAATATACATATTTTATATCACTTACTATTAATTATTTATGTAGATTAAGAAAGAGATTTTTTGTTCAAGACTACTCAGGTTCAAATCAAACATAGCTCAAAAATTATTTAACTTTTTCAATATGTAATAAATAATTAATAAAACATGATTGCTTGTGGTTTGAAGAGTAGAGGAGAGTAATTTTTTTAATAACCAATCAATATAAATATCAGGGTGCCCATAAATTTGTTCAATTTGCTTGCTGGAAGATAGGCAACCCAGATGACCAACTCACTAATGGATATTTCGATTAATTGCTCCAGACCACCATGTACAATTATTGAGTTTCTCGAGAAATTAACAAATGCGCATCTTGATTTGCTCTAAAGAAAAAGCGATATATAGTTCGTCATTCTGTGAGCTTTTGATAGCCAAAACTATTTATATTTAATTCGATGTTTAATTGTTTTCTAATTTTTCATTCAATTTTAATAAAATTTGAGATTATATTTGATACAATTAATTTTATTAGATAAAAAAAAAGAAGAAATAATTTTAAACAGTACCTGGGATACAGAGCTGTCGCTCGACCCTTTTTTTTTTATCTTTTCGGTATCTGAGACCATATAGACTTGAAACGGTTCACGATATGTTTATTACGATACTTATAATCCAGGCATATTTATTTATACCAATTGTTATCCAATTGATAAGCTTGTATAAATCAATTTTTATTGTACTGCCTGGGATCCGAACCCACACCCCTTGGCTTTTAAGGTTATCAATATTGACAATGTCAGTATCTTTAACCTCTCGGCCACCGGGGGGTTAGTCCTTTAAAAAATATTGACATAAATAATAATATTCTTTTTTAAACTTTTTCATATTACTTCTTTAGGCGGAGTTCTACAATTTGTTTTTCTTATCAAACACTTAATAGAAATAAAATATTACAATTTTTTAAATCGACTATTACAATTGTTAAATAAGTTTTCCAAAAATAGAGACCTTGGCTTAAGAGAAAGCAAATTATTTCCTTAATCGTTTCGCTAAAAGAAAATTCTATTTATCTAAAGTTCTTTGTTTATTGATTTCTTTTTTTTATAATTTGATACAAATTTTATATTTATTAATATAATTTTTAATTATTATTTATTGTTATTTGTTAAAAATTATAGGAGAACAAGCTCTGTTCTGTATACTATGTGTCCAAAGTCAGATTAAAAAGCCACTTGAACCATTTGTTTTGTTTTGAAAAACGCCCACTTGCAATGTTATGATTTTGACACCTGTGGATATTTATTGACATACCTGTTGATCACTTACTTTAATTATGAAAAAACCTATGAAAATGAGTTTTCCCAAAGATGAAACCTCGACAGATTGATTTATCAGCCTAAAACCTCCCTAATACGTGAGTTTCAAAAAAATCCTTAGTGCCGTTTTTGAGCTCAAAAACATAAAAATATATACACAATTATTGCTCCTATAATAAGATTAGATAGATATCCGAATTTATAGAATTTTGCAAATAGAGCAAAAATATCACTAATATTATAAAATGTGATTTCCTTGATATGGGGGGTTTACAGTTACAGAGAATAAATAATAGCTAAGTTTATTTCTTTATAAAGTTTGATTCGGCTGAGTTTCGGTGCCAATTGATCATCCAGAGGGCTAAATATATCTATGTCCGGGAACGTTTCTGCCCTTGGATGTATGTGGAATAGTAATCTCAACAATCAACGCGGACCAACCCCACCATTTAAATACTATTTGATATATATTTATATTTATATAATTTGTTTTACACATTGGCAAAGTCTACTTCTGGGCTAGGAAGGTGGCAAATAATCTCACCCCCAGTAAAGAACCCAATTCATGATGGATAATCTGCTGGACTGGAAATCCCTCCCTAAAATTAAATCCATCCATATTTTGTTTGATCTTATATTGAATTAGTATTTTTAAAATCTTTTAAATAACTTTTTTAAATAATGAAAAATATAATAATAAGTTTATAAAAACAATTTACATATCCCAATAAATTAAAAACTTTAAATAAATGTTGAAAAGTAAAGCACTTATCAAGTAGGCCTATTTTGAGACTATAATTAAGAAACTCAAAAAGTGGACTTAACTACTTTGACTTCTTAACACTCAATTAATAAATAAATGATAATAATATCAATATTCAAAATATTCAACTTTCCACTTTGTGATTTTTTTCTGTCTTTTTTTTTACCCTGGCGCCACATATTCTCGTTATGTCATTGTCGGAATCAAAATTAAACTTTAAACAAAAGTCTTCATTAATAAAACAAATGCATTTTAATTACTCTAACTCCATCACAAAAAACTCTTAGCCGTTTTCTTTAAAAGTCGCCTAGTTTAATTGTAATTTTTCATTTTATATCTCTGATCAAAAGTATTATTATTGCATTAGCATAAATAATCAATTCAAGCGATAAAAAGTCCATTCTATATTCTAAATATAATTAGTAGACTCCTTATTGTATATATTAAGCGAGATACGTCTCTTTTTCTTCGGATGAATATAATTTATCGCTGTTCTTGTTAGTGTTCATGTAATTAATACTTAACGTCTTCAAGTTGGGGCTGCAGCGACTGCTATTATTTCGATATGTCGTCGCCAAGTGGCAAGTCTTGGCCCTTATCATGTGCCGCCCTTTAAGGGGGGCTGCCCTTGCTCTCTAGGCTCGAGGGCCAAGGTATAGAAATCGATATTTTAAAAGTTTCCCTTTGAGAGAAATCTGCGGGTCTGTTAGCGCTTGTTCCATGGATTGAATTAACCAACCAACACCAAATAGATAGTCAAATGGAGGGAGAATGGTCCAAAGCGTGGGGGAAAAAGAGCCCAACGACTTAATCACTAATCTCACTGTTGAGTTAACTGGTAACTACTCTCAACTATATACTAACAAACAACTTGATCATAATATAGACAAATAAATATTTATGAACGACAAGAAAATTTGAACAAAAAGAAGTATATTCTTTTTTGATTCTAAACAAACAAATCTAACCGTTGAATTAATTAATTAATGCCTTTCCAACATGAATATTATCAAAACGTTGTCAATCTATATAGTCACCTGAGACAGTCCATAACTTAAAAATTTAAATGTTTTGCAAATCTAAATATAATACAATGGGTAGTTTATTTATAACTATAAAAAAAAAAAAAAAGAAAAATAGGATGAATTATCAATTTTAACTAAATTATATTTAGAAAAATTATTATTTATTTATCAATAAAAACAATTTTGTTTGAAAAAAACTGTAAAATTTTTATAAATAATTTTTAAAAAATCAGGTAATCTCGTACACAAGACCTCAATCACAATTATATTGAAGTATAATAACATAATAGTATTTATTCGTATCCGTAATTTATCCGAATTGTTGAAACCTAAAAAATACCGGAATTATGTTATTTAAAATAATTTTTTAGGTTCGTGTATAAGTTTAAAATGGATTTCACTATGATTGAGACTCGCTCAATCAAAGGGGAGGGAAATTTCAAATAGAAAGTTTCGAGCTTTAAGAGTGGAT
>JAAAKE020087955.1:0-11471 GCA_010014785.2 Anisolabis maritima | reverse complement strand
TCTTCTCTCCGGCCAGACCCGCCGGTTCGTTTTGAAATTATACATTAAAAAATTCAGCTGAAAATTTTCAAAATAAAGAAAAAGAAAATCGAAAAGGTCAATAATAGAAAGAACAAATGCCATTGTGTGGATAATCAGATTAAGATTATCTATTTCCCTCTTGCCTCCAATTGTGGACACATTTCCGAATTGTCCTAAGATTGCTATACCAATAGGATTAATTCAGTTTTATTTTAAATTTATAAATTTTCTAAATCATTTAATAATCACTTTCAATAGGTATTCATTGATATATAGTTTAAAATTTTGCAAGAACATTTTCGTAAGCTTTCACTTAATATCTCTTAAGGAATCGTGAATTAATGTTCAATTAGTGGTTTAACTTAAAATACTAAAAAGTAAAAGTTAAGTCGAATAGTAAGTCCAACCACGCATATTCTGTTCACATTTCTCTCCCCTTTCTCTCAGCCCTTAAGAGGAAAGTCCAATTCATATATATTATGAACAGTCGTGTTTACAAACAAGGCAGCAATTGCGGGGGCTCATCTTGTGAAAGTGAGTTCGATGAAACAAACCGGAAGTAAACTAGTAACAAGTGTGGTCTACAAAGGCGTTAAAAATTTATTATTTTCCAAATAAAAAAGTGAAATATACTATATATTAAAAAAAACTTTATCACTTAAAATCTTCAAGAAATAAGAATAATTGTAACTAGTAATCAATAGACTCTAACTTACAGCGTTTTTTCCAAGATAGGATAAGTGAATTTGATTAGAAGATTTCTTCTTAAAGGACAATTAGTCAAGTATTTTTCTAACTAGGACCAGATAATTTTCTGAATTAAAAAGAGAAAAACGTGGAAGAGAGGCGGTATAGATTTTGGCTCTATATAAACCATTTCGTTGATTTAAAATTTTAAACATTTCTCAAGTTCCATTCTATTATTGGTCATTATCGTTGAGAATCGTGTCTTAGTTCCATTGAGAAGAACACAAATAAAGGAGTTAGAATGGGAAAAAGGTTCTCCCAGGATTTCTCTCTGTTTATCAAATAATGAGTACAATTATTTTAGTTCGATCTATGTTTTGCCTAAAATGACTTCTGGTCATATGAAGGTTTAATCCTTTTAAAATTGGATATGACGATGTTTATTTCGCAGATGCGGTGGGTTTATATCTCCGCACTTGTGGCTTTGTTTCTCTTCTCGCTGGCTGCCAGCAGCAGAGCCGAAGAGAATGAGAATTGGTCTTGGGGTGGAAAAGCCAAAGAAATTAAAGAAGACATCAAAGAAGAAGCCATCGAGAAAGAGGACATAGAGGAAACAGAAGAACAAACGGCGCTACCCGACACTCATGGGAGATCAGGTATTATATATTTATAGTTATAAATTATTTTATGTCACTAATCAAAAGGATTTAAATTTAAATTAATATGGGCAAGGATGAAGAAATTTGGAAGAGGATTGTTTAAGTACAACTATCTCAGAAAATGAAATATTTCAAACCAATTAATTTATTACATGAGATGTTTAAAAATGACTAATTTTTTTCACTATTTTTATTTTCTTTGCTTCAATATCTGAATTATCTTTTCCAAAATAGTCTCATTCAATGCACTTATTTACACGTTTCAGTCAGTCTTCAAACCCAAACCAACCAGTCTTTGTGTCCACATGTGTATTAGATCATTAATGCCACTTTGACATTGTATTTGAGTCCTAAAATGACCTTTCTTTTTAATTTCTGCACACTACGGTTACAAAATATTTTTTAAATCATTTCAGAAAACATTTAAGACATTCCAAAGAAACGACAAAACATCGATTCAGAATTCACAGTCAGTAATAAAGAGATCTTAGACGATTCCCAACATTATCATTATAAATCCTTTTCAAAATTTTACTTGAACTTTTTTTTCTAAGCTAAGGACCTCTGCATTTTATTTTGTCATATCATGAATAAACAAACTCTTATTTTCTACATATCTCTAAATAAGAGTTTATTTTATATTTGGAATTCTACAGGTGGCATTTTCGTAACAGCGTCTCCAGATGAATCCGAAGAGACGATGGTCCAGCAAGTATTGGAAGCTGGTCGATCAGGAAGAGCTCTACATGGGTTTGATGATGTATATTCAGACCCACGGGTGCAACATGCTTTAGAAACAGGCAATGACACTCAGGCCAGGCACTATATAAAGGAACGACTATGCAATCTGGGTCTTATGCAATGTGACCTGGCACCCAAAAGACCCTACGTTCAACCGCATGAAGTAATCTATGCCCAGCCAATCCATCTGAAACCAGTGGGCGAACCGATTCCTGCTGTACCAGTCAAAGGACCTGCCAAGGCTTACCCAGGATTTGGGCCAGGATTGAATTCTTTTGGACCCGGACCACATTATGGCCCACCTCATGGTCATCCCTCCAATTCTTATGGACCCCCTCTTCGACCAGGACTTCACGCTCCCCCACCACCCATCTACAAGTAAATATATAGATATAATAAGATTACACTCCTATATCCCATGTATTAGACATTAGAATATAATTATATATATACCAAGAGATTAATCCCGAATTTTCTTTTTCCTAGGAAGGAAATAATTTTTTTTAAATTGTTAATTTCGAAAATTGCCAATATAGAGAATTTCAATTTCACTGGGGTGAGATGCAACATAAGTTTAGTTAAATATAATGGATTAAGTTAGGTTGTTTTTCTCATATGAAGAGAATGTTCAGAAGTTCAATATTATTATTTATTCACATACATTAAGAGTCTTTCTTTGTATATGATAAACTCGGAAGATTCTGGACCCAAACCATCTACCGGAAGTCATCTCACAGAATATATAGATTATATATACTATATATATCGTGAAACAAAATAGATATCAAGAGATGAATAGCCTAGAAGGCATAGATGAAGAGGGCTATAGAGCTAGAATAGTTTTATTGAAAACTAAAAGAATATTAATTTATACAATATATGAAATTAGGGCAGATAAGGCTGTAATTTCTTTCTAAATAAATATAGAGGAGTTAGAGAAGGAAAAATAAATTCATTAGATAGCAATGAAAGTTTTGAGTGTGAAGTAATCGGGGACGAAAACACTTTGGACAAAATAGGAACGCGATAAAGGTTCTAATTGTTTCATTCAAGAGGGTCTCCTTTTTTGTTACTTTAATTTACTCACCCAAATCCCTCAAGAAAACATAATAAACATCAAATTTAAATGTAATTAAAATTTAATTTTTCTAGACCATCATATAAACCTATTTCGGGTCCAATTTATGGCCCACCAAAACCCATTCGGCCTGCAGCAGTATACGAAGAGCCAGAAGTGATCCATGGATCTAGTCACGGGCATAAGGTAGTTGTACCTTCAGTGGTTGCTCAAGTGCCCTCGGTAGTCACATCAGGAGTACAACAACACGTCCACCATCACTATCATCATGGGTCTGGAGGAGCTGTGGATGTCGTCAAGCCCACCGTCATTGTAGACAATCATCATCAAGCAGTGGGAGCTATCGGTAAGGTTTTAAGAGAAATAACAAAGCTAATAAATTGGCAAATTTAGAGCTCTCTTTAAAGAGCCTTAACCATTTACTCGTATAGGTAAAATAGATAATGAAAAAGAGAAACTATTGAAAGATGATGTTTGTAAAATTTAAAGGAACAAAATATATTGTTCTCGACTAATAATAAAATTCTATTCCAAAGCATCCTAAAGTCTTAAAAAATTGACAACTTTCTAGAGAATAATATTATAGTTCTCCGTCTTAAGTGCGAATCATCATCGAAATTCGAGAACCACTATAATAATCTAATATGATAAATATTATTATTATTTTCTAGTCGTTGAATATTATCAAAATTTTTTTGCGAAAGCATCTAAAAAGAAGATCTCATAATTATTAATATTTTGGAAGATGAATGAATATAAAATTTGAAAATAGGCCTTATTTCACTTTGAAAAATTTAATTATTTATTGTGTTATTTCAAGGCTCCGGATATGAACATCACAGTTTGGGAGTGAACGGTGTGATCTCAGCACCTGTGAATGGTCTCGATGTGACTGGCCCTTATGGACCATCTTATAGTGGACCTAGCTCTTACGGAACATCTGGATTCTATAAAAAAGAACTCAACTTAAGACCAACATCTGGTAAATAAATAGTTATATAAAAAGAATATACCTGAAACTCCGCAAGTTCAAATAAAAGTTCTTTATTTAGCAAATTTTATTTTTATTACAGGAAACAGTCTAGGTGTAGAATCCTATCTGACCTCAGGAAGCCACCAAACAGGGCGTCAAGATGGTGGTCAAGGTCAATGTTATTGCGTTCCATTTGACCAATGTTTGCCCCATGAGATTGCCCGGAAAGAGGACTTTGGCTATGCTATTGATCCTCGAAACAACGACAAAGGAATCGATGCTGAAATCGAACCCTCTGATGTAATTCATATCACAGATGCCAATGGAACGAATATCGGAACCGAAAGAGTTCCTGTTAAACGAGAAAGCGATCAGGAAGAAGAACAAACTGAAGAGGGCGAGAAGAAGGAAACAAGAAAACGACGAGAAGTTGAGAAAAAAGCGGAAGAATCTAAAGTATCGCCAGTAAGTAGAAAAAGAGGAAAACAATTCTTAAAATTAAAATGTTTCGCTTTTTAATACGCTCAGAATATAAGCTGTCGGAGGGGAAATTCTTAAATAAATAACCCTTCGCCTAAACATGTCCTTCTCATAGCCAATCGATTATAATCCCTGCTCAATAATTTTTAAATCTATCTCTACCTTTTCTTACAAAGTTATAAAGAGAGGAAGCTGAGTAAGAATTATACTTTTTATTGTACATATTATTTTGCTAATATATTTTTTAGATTTTTTTTTTTGAAATTGGCTCATGAAGGGCATGTCTTAAAAATGACATAAATTAACATAACAATCGACATTAATACATTTATATTAAAATAGATATTTTTTTACTAATAAAAATATAAGTTACATCTAATATTTCGAGCAAAAAAAGTTCTGGTAGATTTAAAATTTTTGGCTCTAAAGTATAATAATGGCGTTTTCGGTTCAAAGATCTAGAGCAGACCAATCCAGTCTTCTCTGAAGCAAGTCATAAGAAATTAAAAAATGAAGATAAATCTGATAAATCTATATATAGATCAATAATCTTCAAATTCTGATAATAAACACTAAAATCAATTAATATGTTTAAGAGGCAATCCTTTTGAGTCCTTTGTATATTGGTTTCACAAAAATAGACTTAGCTCTTCACCCTGGATTCAAGATGATTGCATTGCTATTTAAAAAGAGTAGATTTATTTATAGATAACAATCTAATAAAAAACATCACGAGAATTTCCCCCTTCTGACATTTTAAACTTAACAAAAGCTAATGCTAATCACGGGTTGCTTTTTAGAGGGAAGCTCCAATTTCGTCATCGGAATCGCTTGGCGACGCAAAAAGCGCTGTAAGTAATTGCTTCCTTTCGCTTTATTTTTTTCTTCTTCATTTCCCCTGACTTGTGACCGACGACAAACGATAGGCGAAGGGATGTAGATGCAATGGTTACCGGGTGACCCTTTCCGCCGAGAGAGGAGTAATTAATTTGTTTGGTGATGGTGAGGAGACTGATTGTCCTCCCTCGTAGCGACAGCTGGGCAGCTTCGGCAGCACCGGCAGCGGAGACGGCAATAAAGTCAAAGTGAGTCCCACGTTCGGCGTGTCCTTTGGACTGCCGGGAGGACACAGTTATCCAGTGCATCCCTTCGGTGGACCCTATCCAGCCGGGAATCCCTACGGGCCATCGGTCGGTGGTGGCGGGGGCCTCGACTTGGGCCTGGTCAGCGTTAATCCTCTTGTTTCCATCCAAGTGACCAAGGACGAGTATGGCGAGAAAGTTGTTAAGCCTTTGGTCAATCTTCACATTACTCCTAACCCTCACCTGGTTCACAAAGTGGGCAGCATCTTACATCATAAGAAACAAGTGCTTCTTGCGCCTCCCTACCAACATCATCATCACCATGTGCATTCTGGCTATCACGACAACGGCTACTACGACAAACCTCCCTACTACCCCTACCCCCATAAGCCTCATTATTACCACCATAAGCCGCCGCCTAATTACCACCATAAGCCGCCGCCTTATTACCATGCTCCGGAATATTCGGATTATGACGAATACCCTGATTACTATTACGACGGATATGGATACGGACGACAGAGCTCGGCTAGAATTCAATCGAACGCCACTGATGAAGAGGAGGCGAAGAACGACGGGGTCAAATTCCCAGAACGGAGAAGTGATGTCCGAATTAAACGGGATACAAACCGTCCTGAGGTAAACACAGATAACGACCTTTACCTCCGACAGACAATATAATTTATTCTATTAAAAAAATAATTAATTAAATTAATATTTACATGTCTTTTTTCTTTGCGAGTCGACAATCTGACTTTGTTTGACTGCAAGTTTTCGTGGGGAGTCTCCATCAACTAAGTAAACATCGACGAGACGGCGGCCTACAAACACCTGAAACCATATGATATTATAACAACTTACTGACTATATTGACTAACAACTTTTCTCGACTTTTTTTACTTTAATAAACTAAGTCACTCTTAAAAATATTTCACTCACTTTGTACTTAAAACGAAAATGGTCTTTTCAATAAGATTTGATTGATTAATTTTATTTATTAAAGTAGGGGTGTCAAACTAAAGTGGACTCGCGAGTCATTACTTGTCATATCTCCCAGGAGCTTTTGCAAAAACTAAAACTGCTGAACTAATTTGAATCAAAATGAGTTAATTATTATTTATATATGTAACTTTCTTTAAACCTTAAAAGGGCTCACGGGCTAGCACTTTGAAACTATTTTAAAGTTTTAATTTAGACGAAGATATATCTACTAAAGGGTAATATAACAAAATTTGCTTATTTTAACCTCATTCGACTTTTAAACATCTCGTCCAATTTGTTATTTCAATTGAAAAAAAAAATAAATAAGTTTGAACAAAAAAATCAAACATTTTAAATTTCAATAAGAGTGGCGAGTACTGCAATTTATGGGGAAGCTAAGGGGTATAGCAGCACTCCTAATAAAAAGATCAAATTTTTGTCCTGAAAAAAATATATATATTTGAAATCCCAAATTTGAGATAAAAATCTATCCATTGAGCGAGTAATATGAAAGTGAGAAAATTAAAATGACCCTTTAAATCAAGGCCTAAATGTTATTTATTCATTTTGCTTTTGTATTATGAGTATAATCAGGAGCAGCATAGACTTTATTCGGGGGAGAGGGATCAGATAATGGGCAAATCCAGGAATTTTCAACAAAAGATATACCCCAGAGGAGTAGATAGTCCGGAGTCCTCCTTTGGAAAGGTAGGAGCAAATATAATGCATAGTGAGTGCAATTTTTAGCCAATATTGAGATTTTATCATTTGTTCCTTCTGTGACCGCGTCTGAGAATAATTACAAATAGTTAGACTTTTGAATTTTGTAGGATTTTAATTTGGACTAAATACATTTATAGGATCGACAAAATTGAGGCCATAAAATAGAATAGGGAACAATACAATTTTGAATATTTCACTAAATTATTTTAAATTAATAACTTGACGTTAGAGCGCTTATGTGACATTTTAGACATTGTTGACTTAAGCTTGCTTTTAATAAGAATTTTTTACAAAGATAAGTTTGTGGCTTTATCTGTCAATCATATACTATTTCGGAAAATTATTTTTTTAATAAGCCATGATCTTATACATTTTTATTAGCCTGAGCTCATTCATCTGCTTTTGTCCCTCGAGTGACTTGGTTACCTTAATACTAACAACTTTCTATACAAATTGGGTTATAATTGATTAGAGAAAATTTAAGATATTTCTAATATACAGCGCCAAGCTAATTACTACGGCAACTGCGGGCCAAGACTCGTTTGCTGTCGAAGACCTCTACCACTTCGTCCTGCTCCTGGTCATCGTAGCGGGCAATGCGGCAGAAGAAATGCTCAGGGAATTAATGGAAGAATAAAAAATCCTACTTACATTGATGGCGATAGTGAGTTCGGTAAGTAATGTTTATTTTTATTGTTTAAAAGTTTAATATCCCAAAAATTCACTAATGATTGGAAAATTATTTTTTTTATTATTTTAGGTGAATATCCTTGGCAAGTGGCTATTCTCAAAAAAGATACTCAAGAAAGTGTTTATGTCTGTGGTGGAACTCTTATCGATTCGTTACATATTATAACTGCCGCACATTGTGTAAAAACGTGAGTTCTAATTAATAAACTAAAATAATAGACATTGTAAGTAAATTAAGCAACATTTACATTTCCAAGGAATGCAAATGCAAAAAGGCTGTTTTATATTAATATATGAACCACAAATGCCTATAGAGAATCTGGATGCACTAAATGATCAACAAGCTGAGGAATACATGATTTAGACATTGTGTGATTTTGCTTTGAACAGATATTGGTTTCGTAAATATTTCAAATTTCAACATATCGTTGTGAAATCTCTTGAGCTCGAAAAACATTATTTTGCAACGATGCTCGTCTGTAGGTCCGTCTCTTTCATCCTGGTATTTATCAATATGTTCATCTCACCAGCTGATTAGTTTTTAAACTCAATCTGACTTGTCCAATTCTTGGGGTCTTGATGAAACGTTATTAATTAGTGTTTAAGGCATAATAATGGGAAAAAAATCTTTAATAGGTAAAAATATTTTGCTGGAAATTCTTAAAATGAACTGTCATATTTCAGTTACCAAGGGCCAGAGCTCCGAGTTCGTTTGGGCGAATGGGACGTTAATCATGACGTGGAATTTTATCCGTACGTAGAACGCGACGTAGCCCGAGTAACGATTCACCCAGAGTTTTATGCCGGTACTTTGGCAAATGACATTGCAATTCTGCGGCTCGCAGGCTCACCTCTTGACTTGGTCAGAGCACCACACATTTCTCCTGCTTGTTTACCTACTCCTGGACAGGAATACACTGGCTCACGATGTTATACCACCGGTTGGGGCAAGGATGCGTTTGGCGAGTTTGGAAAATACCAGAACATTCTCAAGGTATAAGGGCAGATTTTATAATTTAAATTTATTCAAAAATTATTTTTTATTTACTAATTAAGATGAAAAATTAATTACTTTGTAGGAGGTGGATGTGCCTGTAGTATCACATCACCAATGTCAATCATTGTTACAACAAACAAGATTAGGATACGATTTTAAATTACATCCAGGAATGATTTGTGCTGGCGGAGAGGAAGGAAAAGATGCTTGCAAGGTGAGCTAACTAAAGAAATTTAATTTTGTTAAAAAACTATAAAAAAAAATCTTGACATCGATTTCTTTTGCGATTGCAATACTTTCTCAATATATATTTCATTTAAATTCATATATAGGTAAGAGAAAGTAGAAATTGGAACTTCCTAGTCGCATTGGTCTTTTGACCGAATAATCCTCTTTTTATCATTAGTACACATTAAACAAAAAAAATTGAATTCTGAATCGAGAAAATCGAATGTTTGCAGGGTGACGGAGGCGGTCCTATGGTATGTGAACGAGGAGGTACCTGGCAGGTCGTCGGCATCGTCTCATGGGGTATCGGCTGTGGACAATATGGCGTGCCAGGTGTCTATGTCAAAGTAGCTCATTATGTCGATTGGATCCGAGCAATTACAACCCGCTTCTGATGATTGTGGGTTATATGTATGAATGAGTCTGAGTGGATGCATGAATGTACACATTAAATTATTTGATGATGAGAGTTCTATTTATATTTCCTAATTTTATTTATTTCTATTTTTATACGAAATAATATAAATAATAATAATTAGTTTGGATTTCTGAATAAAAAAATGAAATCTGGACCTCAAAGTAATGTATATTGTATACATATTAATCATTAATTAAAAGATAAACATTTTAAATAGTCTATAATCTATTCCTTATTCGTTGAATTAGACTCCTTTAAATATACCTAATAAATATTATAACTTCTGACATATTGACATGTGTACCCATGAATTATTGGGTTCCTGTGTTCTTTTCCATTTATATTATAGCTAAATGAAAAATTTTATTATAAGGGCACTACTATAATATATATATATATATATATATATGATGACTATGAAAGGATAATATAATTATTATATAAATGAATGTGTTGTTCGAATAGTGAATTAAAAATTTTAAGAAATTAAAAAAAATAATCAAAAAATGTGAAAAATCTATTAATGATAGTCAAAAAAGTTTCTGCTGATTTTGCCGATAGATAGTTTTAAAGTCGTATATTTCTTGTAATATAAATCGCATCATGTTACAGTATATATCATTTAATAGTTGACATTTCATAGATCATTAGAAAAAAAATTTGTTTATTAAGTCAAAACTTATTCCATTTTCAAAATGAGTGAATTCAACATTAGGAAGAAATTCGAAATTATATTTAAAAAAAGGAAAGAACGCAACGCAGACGTCTTAAAATAATTTGTGAAATTTATGGTGATGATGCCGTATCCAAAAGAACCGCCTGTGAATGGTTCGCTCGATTTCGTTCTGGAAATTTTGATATTGAAAAAGTCGATGAAAACCCAAAAGTGGAGCAAGATCGGCACATCACATCGCTGAAGAACTCACAATTCACAATCAAACAATTTTAAGCCATTTGGAGAAGGCTCGATACAAAAAGACGCTCGATGTTTAGGTACTACTCGATTGAAAAATTTAATGGACCTAATTTCCATTTGCGAATCACTGCTGAAACGAAATTGAACCATTTTTGAAACTTCTCATTACGGTTGTAAAAAATGGATCACGAACGACAATAATGTATGAAAACGGCAGAAACTTTTTTTTTACTCTTTAGAATAGTTGAAAAAAAAAAAAATCAAAGTATAAAATGATCTCATAAATCAAATAATTTTGCAAAAACTTCATAGCAGCCGTTGATTCGCTAATGATTAATAATAAGAAACCAAAATAAAAAGCTTTTTATTGTTGCATAAAAAGCTAATCACTTTGTTACATACTGGTGCTAATTATGTCATTAAAGCATCTGACATCTCTTTGTCCTGATGATATGGACACTCGAATCGTTGTCAAATGAATTAAAGCTTTTTATATAATCCTTTGGCTGCCTCTCCGTTTCACTTTTTGATATGTTATAATGGTGGGAAAAGGTAATAGTAAAATAAAAGAGCGAGTCAGTCAATAATAAAATATAATAAAATTAAAAACTAAATTACCCTTTATTAATACAAAAACTATTGTAAAACGTTATCCTTAAGATTTTTCGGCTTTATAAACTCATCTAATTTAGATGGATCTTCATCATCACTAATTTTTCGATAGAAATTGTTCCCAGTATTGGAATAAACTCGTGGTATTTTTATATTATCAGGAGGTTGGATATTGTTATTTTTCC
>JAAAKE020087944.1:0-21551 GCA_010014785.2 Anisolabis maritima | reverse complement strand
TTTAATGAAAAAACCCTCCTGCCCGGGATGCGAACACCGATCTCCTGTGCAGAACGGCGACACCCTACCGACTACTCCACAGAGCCCTTTATAATATAATAAATATCTTTTAAAATTTATACATTTCATTTACCCTAACTATATGTGGTTAATTTATTATAATAAAGTTAAAAAAATTTAATTATAAATATCATATAATTTCAATTTGCCAACATTGTAAAATTGTAATAAATACAAAAATAAAAGGGTTAATTTCGTAATAATCGCAATAAAAACATCAACCTGTCGCTCCAAGTCAACAAATAAACGATCAAGACTCAGGGCTGCGCCATAAAGTCGCCATATATTTGCGGTGCGTGTTTAATCCATTTATATATATATATATATTTTATCAAGTTAATCTTAATGGTTTGTCGGACAGTAAACTCATAATTATTTTTAATTAAACTATTACCAACCATAATATTTAATCGTATCAATGTTTTATGGGGAATTGATCATGACAAGATGAATGTATTGCATTAAGAGAGTTAATTGGTCAATTAATCAGAGAATTAATTATTAAAATGTTTATGTTAATATCGTAGATTTTCTCCGATGATTGCAATTTCAAATTTAAGTCTTATTAATGGTTCTATATTAATTAGAACTTTGAATATATATTCATAAATTAAGAAAAAAATAAAGTTGCAATTTTTTTTTATCATTTAATTATTATTATTATTATTATTATTATAAATAAGTGGGAAGTCAATAGATTTGTTTGTATTGTGTACTATACTAGTATTATCTTAAAGGTTCATTCATCTAGCATTTCAATTATCCATGTGAATGAGCCTAAAAATAAATTAAGTAAACTATCTGAATCTTAATTAAAAAAAAAAAAAAAAAGTGTTAGATATTAACATAGAATCCTTTAGTAATTATTATTTTTGAATCAAAATGTATAATTTTTCTGGACAAATAATTTATATTTGATAATATAAAAATAAAATTCATATTTTGTTCGAAATTTTACGATTATGTTGCATCGTATCATATTCAGCTGTGAATAAGTGTTAAAAAAAAGTAAAATAAACATTTATATATTTTATATGTAATATAATAATCTAGGAAGTATTTGGTGCATTTATTTTTATTTTTAACATTTCCATTAGCCTAAGATTCAAAGCTGAAGATGGTTGGGATAACGCGATCGAAATATCTTGTTTCTTGCTAAATATTAAAATTAAAAGTTGGCTAAAAATTTACACGATTTATAAGATTTTATTTTTATTTTGTAATTATATAAAATATTATTTTTGATATATTTGTCTGACAACTTCAGAACTTTAACAACAAAGACACAGTATGCACAGATATAACTAGTATTTCGGACTCAAAAGAGTGAGAGATACAAAGATATTTTGAATGATAGTTGAAAATTTAAACCGATAAAAAGATTACCGATAAACTTTTGCATGGGCAAGGAAAAGTTATAAGCGCAATCAATAAAATATACTCTTCGACTTAAATATTTTTTTTCTTTTTTTTAATTTTCCTTAATAGTATAAACCCCAAATAAAATACAACAAATTTTTCAAGATTTAAAATATCTATAAATTTAAAAATAAAAAAAAAAAATATTTGTATTTTATTGGATGTTAAAAATACTAATATATGATATTGCATATGAATGAAAACAAAATATTTAATAAAGAATCTGTGTAATATTCTCTGGATACAAACCAAGCGAAGATGTATTTTTGAATTACTTGATTTCGATTCATTTCTATTCTCAACTGACTGGATTCGCGAAATATAGAGAGAAATGTGTTTGGAGAAAAGGGCGAGAGAAGAGAGCAAGAGCAACAGCAATAAGATTCAAATTTATAGTAGAATTTTTTTCACCGCATTGGATTCTCAGAATACACTATAAATATTTCCATTTATTCTTATATAAATCACTAGAAGCTTTCTACAATTCGCCTTCCCCCCGTCCCGTTTTATTTTTTTTTTTTCCTCTCTTAGTTTTCGACCCTTCATCCCGATTTCTGTCCGCAGTTGTCGGTACGATGAGATTATTCTTTACCGAAGCAAGTGCATGCATCACACCCCCTCCTCCCCCTCCAAAACCCGGTTCAATTTACCGGTCCATCGAACATGAAAAAAATAATCGGGGAAAAAATCATTCACTACGGAATACGGATATAAAGATTTATAAAAGCTGAAATGTGAGTTCGCAAACTTGAATGCAATTTTTCTGTCATTAAAATTGAATGAATTTTTTTTTTTTTTTTTAATGAATATATAAATAACCAAATGTACATATATCATTTCATAATTAAACAAAATTCTAATGTTCTAGTTTTCAAGATTTTTCTTAAAAACAAAAAAAAAAAAAATATATTTTCCTATGCAAAAAAGTTTATTTTTTTAACATTTTAGTGTACGAGTATAAGAAAACTAATGAAATTATTGCTCTAATATAAAAAAAAAATATAATTTTGAAGATAATCATCAGATGGTAACCCCATGTAGATCTCCCTGTGACTTACTAGCCTTCACTTAAGACTTTACCGGCTCATCATGACCTTCACTGCCGGGTGATAGTTTCACTATAGTTCACTCAAGTTAACAGAGATTGCCAACCTCTAATCTAAATGAAGAAGAGCCGGTGCTTATTCTATATATATAATCCTTCCACCATATGGTATTTTTTGTCAATATTATGGAATAGTAACAGTTGGAGGTAACATGTGATAAATATAAAAAATAAAATTACATATTGACCACATTAGTTTTACTTTTTGTAATATTAAGAATATTGAGTGAGAGGGAGGTTTGTTGGGTGGAGGGATCGATGGTTTATTTATTCAACAACTTGTAATGAATCGATCTAATCAAGTGTGGCCATAAATCCATCGATGGGGAGGAGGGGAGGGCGTACAGGTAGAGTTAGATGATTCTGTGATCTGGTGATCGGTGATCGGGAGTCCATTCGATTGGCTTGCGGTCACGCGCGGGATAGATTCCCGTGTCGTGGCCAAATGTCACTCACCCCTCCCCTCGCCTCCACTCTCCCACCCGCACCACCCATACTAGTCAATGCAATCAATTGATACATCGGGTGCATGTCCAAACGTTACATTTTCCATCGCGGACCCGATAATAATTCATGCACAAATGGATAAAAACAAAAATTAAGTTTTGATGTTTATCGTTTATTTGGGGGATGATGATAAATGTTACTGAGTGTCGAGAGTTGTGAATCAGTGTTTTTTTTTTTAATAATGAACTTTGATCTGAATTATGGAATATAAATATATATAATATTATATTTCTAAATAGACACAAATCCAGCTATATTATAGATATTAAAGAGAAAAATCTTAAATAATTTTTTATTTTATTTTTCTATATCATCAGAAGGGGGATAATATTATTAAATGAAAGTGCAATAATCGTAATCTTTATTTTGTACTGTGAAAATTAACTTATATCATTAAGAGAAAAAAAATTCCTATTTGGTCCCCAACTCCCACTCTGATGAGTAGCATAGCCTCAAATAGTATTCAAATCTTAAACCCCAATCAAAAACTCACAAAATAAAATAAACAATTATTGATTGCATTTACTAATATAGTAGTATAAAATTAATAAATCAATGAAAGAAATTTCAGTGAGAAATGACCGATCTTAGAAAAAATAAAAAATCAGGAAAGGAAGCAAAGTTAATTATTTTTTAAATCAAGGATTTTGTAAAAAAAATTCCGGTCCTTTAAAAATCAGAGAGGATTTGTCAACTTTTGGACGTATTGGTGGCACCTAAATCACTATATCTAGTTGAAATAATACATTTATAAAGGTCAATGACGAAATTAAAGCAGTGCGTCCACATATATTGCGTATATGGCTAAAAAAAGGTCTTCTTTATATTACACGACACCTGCAATAAAACACTTTCGATCTGCTTAAAAGACAAAATTTATATGTCGTGATAAATCAAAAACGAGATCGAATTTAAGATTTCTAAAATTGAAATTCTAAAAGGCGGAGCTTTTCCAATTAAATAGAAATTATTTAAAATTCCATTTTTTTCTCAACTAGCTTCTTGGGAGGGTAATTCTTTATGTATTCATTTATATGTTTAAATTATTAATATTTTTTTTTATGTTAAAGGACTTGATAATGTCTGCCTTAGTTAAATAAATTTATAGAAGGCCAAGGGGGGAAGGAAAATTGATTTTTGTGGCCTTCGTTGACTATAAGATTAAATCACCCTTGATTATATAAATGATAGGGAAAGGAGTTATAAATAATTTAGTGATTGAGATATTTTTGTCTTCTTCCGATTTAACAATAAGATTGAATTTTTATGGTTACTCAAAAAATAATGTAGTATGTAGACAAGGCATATCCAAGAGAGCAGCTAAATAAAAAAAAAAAATTATTTTTAAATTTTATAGGCAGAGCGTTAGAAATATTGCAATTTCAAATTTATCTTACAAATGTTTTTTTTTTTTTTATAAGAAATAATAACGAATTTCCTACACTACAACATATTCGGTCCTGCAATGTCTGTCGAGACCCAATACATAAAAATAAATAAATATCAATCTAAGCATAGTAAAATAAAATAAAATTCATTTTAACAAAATAATTTTCTTTAAATTTATGCTTCATATTCCGATGTTTTATGTATAATTGTAGGTTAGATTTTTTACCATCTGCTTTGGTTACTGTCCAGAACTGCTCCTGGCTTCAAAAGCATTAGTACCCAAGAGAGTGGACTGGTCGCGACGTTTAATCAAGGCTCACTAATTAGAAAAGATTAATTGCCAGTCCTTGCTACATGACTGCACTAACACTCAGAACCAGCCTAAGAGCTGACAAGGTTCAACGAAGGTGGAGGGAAGAACGAAGAACGACCAAAAGCGAAGGGAAGTTGGTTGGGGGACGCATCCCACCAACAGGGCGGCTAATTGTTTAAGTTTCACCAAAGATATTCAATATATATACCAGCATGGAAAGGGAGGAGAGTCCGACCCAGCTCCTGCAGAGAAGTAAACATTGACTGGCAAGGATTAAGCGAGGAAGGGTCGGTTGGTGCTTTAAGGAGATACACTCATAACCACGATAGACCTTCGACTAACAAAAACCATTTCTAAAAGTCCTTTACCTAACGCCTCCTTCTTCTACTTATTCTTTTTCTTCTACTTCTTCCTTCTCGGCATCAAAGTTACGATAGAGATGAGAAAAATCAATATGGCTTTCAAGTTGCAAAGTTTATATCTGAAAAATACCTCACGTGCTAAATCTTCCCTCGTCGCAGTCGGTTTAGGGCTTCTAAGCAGATGCGTATGCCCCCACCCTTTGAAACCCTTTTGCTATCGACCCAACTCTTTCTTAACATACTTAAGACATCCCTCTGGGATAAATAAGGGTCGAAGACTTGTTCTTCTAAAGAATTCAATTAGCCTTATCAAAATTCCCTCTCTTGGAATAAGATGTAAATTAAATTAATAAAATCTGCTTGTAGAAAACCCTATAAACAAATAAAAAATAGCGTTTGATCATTTTAACGTTACTCTTTTTAAGAAAATATTAAACTTTAAAGACTACAAAATGCAAATATAAATTATATTAATCATTTAAAATATTTTTACATGAATTTAAACTCTTTCTAAAACTTGAATTAATTAATAAAAAAGGATCTAAGATCAAGAGTATAGAAAAATAATTGTTGATTTAAATGTTTTTATTTGGTCCCGGAGTTGAATCCAGAACGATCCTCTAAGTCAATATTTATAATGAACGGATATCACTAAAAGTCTGCATCATTTGATTGCGATTGGACTTGGGTAGCGATAAAAATTAGTTTTCTTATGAGAGAAATTTTACTTTTTCTCATATATATTAGCGACTACAGTTACATGCGGAATAGCAAAATTCATGTTTAACTATATGAATTGGTGCGATTATAATATCTCCCTCTATTTGTAAGAGACGACTGCTAAAGAAATTTTTTTTAATTTATGGAATAAAATACAAAACTTTTTTAAGTAATTTATATTTTAAAACGCTTTCAAATATATTAATATAATATTAGGAAATATTGAAAAAAAAAAGCAATTATTTTCTTTCTCTTTTAATATTTATTTTACCTTTTATAAAAGGAAATAGTTAAATTTCACGCTTCAATTGGATTTTTTATGAATAAATATATTATTTCCCTTTAATACTTGTTCCTTTTATATAAATTACTATAGAGACATCTAGTGAATTCATTATAAAAGGTCAGTCTTAGGATATATAAAAAATTAATTATTTATTAAAGAAAAATGTGACCTGAAAATATATATAAATATTTTTTATATATTAATAAATAGGTTTATTTTCAAATATTAGTTATTTGTAATTTTCGTGTTATATAAACTTTGGACTCCATGAATCGAATAGAATGGAATTATTTTTTATTAATCTATTTAGTCAATTAAATTCCTAAGATTCAAAATATATTTTTTTTAGTTAGAGAAATTTTTCTTATTATAAATGAAAATGTAAAATATAATAATTTAATATGTATAAAATTTGGTAAATAAAATGAATGTTCGTTCTTATTTTATTAAGAAAAATATTAGTACTACAAAAATAAAATTAAAACAGTAAGTAAATATTTCCAGAATTTTATTTATATGAGCCATAATTAAAAAATATCATTAAACACACATGTTTTTAACAGACATAAAATTTTAATTACACGCATTCATAAACAAGGGTTAAAAATTATATATCCATTAATTAGATATAAATTTTTACAAATGAGCCAACGCTTAATGATTTAAAAATATTATTTTTCCAAGTAATGAATAAATCTTTTTTTTTTTTTTTTTTAATATTATAAATTCCGAATGATTAATAAGTTATTTATTTTAATTAGAAAAAAAAAATAATAAAAATGTACCATGATTAAATTTATACTAATTAAAAAATAAATATTAATTTCGTTGTAATTTGAAACTAATAAATTCCTATTTTGATTTTTTACCGACCAACCGAAGGTTAGACAAAGTTAAACAAAATCGAAATTGAACTAAGTATGTATTTTAAAATCCGATGAGTCCATTTAAGTAATTTTCGGAAGGATGTATGTGTGTGTGTGTGTGTGCCTGTCGTAATTTCTTTCAATTGCGATAATTTAAAAAATAATTATTCGATTGTGTTGAAATTTTTCACTAATAAAATAGACCTTTATGCCAAGAGCTAATGATTTTTAGTAATTAGATTATGGGAGCAATATAGGACTGAAATCACGAATCAATTTTTATCTTGTCTAAAAAAAGTTAGCTTTAGAATAATAAATAAAAAAATTATATATATTTTTAATAAATATAATAATATATGAGTATAAAAATATATATAAATATAAGTCTCTCTAGCTCACCACTCTATTCATGCGCCAATATACTCCACGGTATATGTTTTTTGATTTTTTTTAGAAAAGCTCTTAATGAAGAGAGAATACAATGGTAAGAGATCCTCGAGAGGAGGAAAGGCTTGATACATTTACGTAATTCTCGAGAGAAGCTGTCAAACGAATGCTTGGTGGTGGTGAGGTGGGGGGTGGTGGAGGATGCAGCCGATATATAGCGCCGCAAGCCAAAGCATGCATTAGATAGATTGCTCGAGGGTTGAAAACGCACACACACACATTCTACTCTTTTCTTAGGCTAACAAATAAAAAAAGTCTTTTCTGTTATGTGTCAGATATTGGTTCACTGTCATTCCATAGAAAGCGCAATTTTTTAAGTTGAAACTCAGATTAAACATTCCATTCCATATCTGGTTAAGTTAATATGACCATTATTGGTTATATAAAATTCATTTATTATCTTCACTAGTTGATTAAAAAAGAAATATATTAAGCCATTTAATAAAAAATTTTTAGATTAAATTTTAATATAAACAACTAGATTTAATATAAATTTTGTCTTTTTTTAATTACCGGGAGAGAGATCCGAAACTGCTTCTTCGGAATGGGTTGTCTATCCTCAAGTTTGCAGGCGTTCCAGGATATGATTTTCTTTTAAAACTCTGAATTTTCTATTTATTTATATTCAGGAATAAATAAATATTAACTGAGGTTTATATTTGGATATATATGTTTATTTCTTATACATTTGAAAATTATTGTCGCAGTTTTTTACATTAAGTATTAAGTCTTTTTCGGCATCTGAGATTATTTAGACTCGGTCCATATTAATTTAAATTAAATGGTAGCCAATATAATTTAAATAAATTTTATCGTTCAGGACAGGAGAAGCGGACCGTTGACTCTAAGATCATAAAGCAAGAGCTTTATCTCTGCTCTAAGTGACAGGCTACATGCATATTTAATTTCCCTCAAAGATCTCCAAAGCCATCTATCTTCATCCAAATTTAATTAGCCGGCCATTTAAGAAATTATAATGACAAATATTGAAGAAGGAAAATAGATGGGAGCCAAAGGAGCAAACTATTAAGTCCTGAAATCGTTTATTGGTGCAGAGGTAGAGGTTTCGCCTCATGTACCAAATCAGTGGTTCTCTTCTCGTCCTGAGCGACAAAAATTTATTTATATTATATTGGCTACCAATTCATCCGAGGCCTTAAAAAAAGTCCTGAGATCGGGCTTATATAAAAATAAGAATTTTGGAGTAAATTCATGGTAGGTGCATATGTTTGCGCCCATGACTGTCATTAAGGGATGTCAGTCAATCGCTCTATCAAATGATGTCCCTGTGGGAGATGAATATATTTTATGTGAAACGTCATAATTAAGGTAAGTGGAAAAATTAATTCACTGTCTTAGAATGGTAATTATTTATTTAAATAATTATTTAAATAAAATTCAACTATTCACACGATTCACGAGGATTTGAAAATCCAAATAATAAAAATTTTAAGCCATTAATATGAAAAATTCTTATTTTTAGAATGCGTAGCATTAATCTAATTAAAATAATTCTTCAACCCGAAATTCCGTGGATCTGGGGTAAGCAATTAAATCTATCTGATATGAATATTCAAAATCAACTCTGTATAAATTATTATCGACTCTATTATAAATTGTATTCACGCGCATCTTTCAGGTTGAGAACTATTTTTTTATATCATCAATAATATTTTAAAATTCATGATAATTATATATTAATTCTCATTTTTTTTTTTTAAATTTAAGTATCTCAAATAAATTTTTAGTCTGAGGTCTTTTTAACAACTTTATTTTCAAAATTTAATGTGGAATTCATAAAAATTATTTTAAATTAAAATGTTAAAAACCAATCGTTTATTTACAAGGATAAAAAAGGACCCTTTATTTTTTAATTAAATCAAATCGATGCTTGAGTGAATTTTAAATGAATTCTAAAAATCCTGGGAAGGAAGCATTCCGATGTAAATGGTCTTAGGCCCTAAAGACTAAGCGGTTAGAAACGAGAAATGAATATTCTTATTTTCTAGAATGAACTCATGAGATCATGATTAGAGAGGATAAAAAAAGGGAGGAAAAAAAATTGGGAGAAGAGAAAGAAAGAAAGTAATTGAAGAAGAGAAATCATAGCCTTAAGAAGGAGATTATGAAACGGAGGAAATGGCCCTCTGTATAAGTAAAAACAGCACAAATGAAAAATAAATAAAGTCAGATTTAGAGGTAAATCGTTTATTTGAATTAAGCAACGGCTAATATCCTACCCTTGAATAATGAGATAAATTTATATATAGATAAAAAAACTGCTATATAAGGTGTATAGCAGATTGAAATGTTGAAACATTCATTCGCCTTGAATGAGGGCTGTTATCCAGCAGCATTCGATAAGGAATGTTTAGAAGTCAAATTAAACCTCGCTTAATTTTCACAATCACTTACAAAAAGGTAATAAACTTGAAAAAGATTATACAAGTTTATTACAATGTCTAAAGTGTTATATTTTTTATAATTAAACATATCTAATAATCATTACAAATTCAAGACAAATAAAAACAAATTATTTAAACAAATAAAAAAAAAAAGAGGATAGAATATAATTGAAAATCCTTTTATGATTATTACTCTAATCATAAAGAAATAGGTTAATGTATAATTTTTTTCTTACTGTTGAAATACTTAAAAATATTTTTTTAAAAAAAGAGTTAATAAACTTCTAATAAAGAAAGAACGTAAAAAAATGTGTAAAAACATCAAAAACCTTCGTAGTATTTTTAAAGTAGTATTAAACATAATAATACTTGATATTTTAATTCGTTTCAAAAGTTCTACCCACTCCTTAATTCCATATTTATTGATTTTAAAACGAATCTTTTATATTTTTGAGTTTCAAAAATATTTTACAATAAGATAATAATAGAGGGGAAGGATGATATTATCTCAGACCATCTAAATTGGATATTTCCACTTCTCAGGCTCGATTGACTTCAGATTTTAATATCTCCATTCCAACTTTTAATTATCTAAAGTTTGAGTTGAGGGATTGAAGAAATATTATATATTCCAAAAAACAAAAAAGGCTCTTAGAAGACGGGCCATTTTTATGAGTAACTGCCAATGGATGGTTATGAAAATTTATCAAAAGTGCCCATCTAATAACTAATATTCATGGGTAACAGGATCTTAAAATTTACAGGTTTTAAAAAATTTATTTTACCTCTCCTCACTTTTTTCCCCAGAGTAGATCTAGTACATTTGTTTTTTCCTAAGAGAATAATAATTATGCAAAATCTCGTCCATTTCTGTTAATATCTAAAGAAAACATGCCACAATAATACTTAAATTCGAACATATACATTTTAAAATGAAGATGCTGAATGTTGAATGGAAATTAGAGCTCTGGCAGCCAACAAAAAATACTATTTATTTTCATCGACGTTTCGAGTGAAGGTGTCACTCAGCATCAATACGAAAACAATGTCAAATTATTAGATAATAGGAAATTATCCTGATGATCGACGAAAAAATACCTTCTTTTTTTGGCTGCCAGACCTCTACTTTCACTTTAAGAATTTTTTATATTTCACATATAAAAACATCAAAAAAAGTAAAAACAACGCTCACTCACCATTCACCATGGGGCAATCAAAATTAACAATACAATGATAGATTTTCAATAAATTTCTCCAGAGCTACTGAGCAGTAGTTATTGAGTAATTATAGTAATTAAATGTGCTCTAAAAAGTGATCATTTAAGTTGCCTACCTTAAAAACGAACTAATTTATGAGTAACACATGACACATAGATCTACTGGTCTAACGTTTTCTTAAGAATTTACGAAAGAAGTGAATCTAATGAAGGACTTGATTGGAAACGTTTCTTAAGACCTTAAATTTATCATCAGGCAAACGATTTTTTGTGAAAACTAAGTTGAGCATTTTATATAAGAAAAGTAAATGATTTTTATAATTTACAAAGTAATATAATGAAACGTTCATTAAGAAAATCAATTGTTTTTTTTTTTTGTTTTTCTCTCTTTTAGAAGATAGAGATAAAAAGAAAAGATCGTAATTTAGAACATTAGTTTTTTTCTATGAAATCTAAAAAGAATGAAAATAGGTTATAATTAATTTTATAAAAGCAATAAATATCCTTTATATTTCTAGAATAATTAATAATAACAGCGTGTTGAACATGACAAAATTAAAAAATATATAGAGCTATATTACGAATTTATAATATATAAAATTGGAATATTTCATGGGGAAATTCGGTGAAGGAGATTTATTCGCTGTCCGCATTTATGCTTGCTTGCATGCTTTTCGGCGGCTTTTCGCAGATGGTGCGAGGGCTAGTAAATCACGAGTCACCTGTTTCGGCCAATGTGGAAAAAATATATTCACGTGAAATATAACGATTTTAATTGTGTAATTTTATTCCCGAGTTTTTTTTTTTTTCTTTTTTTTTTTTGCTTTTACCCGCTTTCTATAGAGGTGAAAGAATCATTAAAAAAAAATCCTAACAACTTTAAATCTGATCAATGTTTAGAGTGTGTGCGAAATTGGCAAAAAAAAAATACAGTATGTGTGTGTGTATGTGAATCGGGTTGAAATAAATTTAGAGAAAGGTAATTTTTTTCAGCAGTAAGGAAAAAAAAAGGGTTTAAAAAAGAGAAAAAATTTTATTGAACTAATGCAATAATTATAATAAAAAAATATAATCAGTAAAAGTAGAAACATTAAATAAATAAAGAATGTTTCGTCTATATGCATATGTACTTTAAAAATTTTAGAATGTAAAAGGATTAAGTTGAAATTTTTCGATTAGTGCGGTGAAATTTCGGAACCAATTAACCGCACTAATCGAGGGATACCTGGATTATATTAAAAGCTAAAACAAATAGAAACGTTGGGAAAGGGCTGCCCTCTGGAAGAATCATTAAAAAGCATTTTTTCTCAAGCTTACTATCTTTGAAAGAAAAGGCTGAGAGGGTTCTTAAATAGATTGAATGAATAAAAGAGCCCAGAGTGAAGAAAATATCGGTAGGATTTGTTATCTAAAAATAATGATAGATAGAGATATGAAATAAAAGTAACTTTATGGAGTGTCGATAGATGGTTACGAACAGAGTGTGGTTGTGTGTCTTGGAAAAATTTAAGGGTCAATTAATCTCATTACTAGAAAGAATTAATTATAAAAATATGAATTTTTTTGGCACTTAAGACTTTTAAACAATTAAATAAATAGATATATCATTATTTACGATATAAATTTTCCAACTATATTTATTTATAGTTATTGATATCAAATTAGTTTTAATAAATTTTTATTGAAATGAGAAAAAAAGATTTCTTTTTGAGATAAAATGACAAATAAAGAAATATACATATTGAAATGTAAAAGAAATAATATCAGCGTTTATTTTCGAACCTATATATAGATAAGCTTTTATAAAAATTTGCCCTTCGTCTTAGATGGGGTGAGAGAATAAATTGTGAGAAAAATATATAGCTATTTTCATTTATTTTGCAAAACAATAATGAAAAAATTAACATTTTCATCAGAAAGCTTATCCCCCTGAGGGATTATTTTTTTCTCTTTTATTTGGGGTGCGAGGAAACAACTTTACAAGGGATAAATATCCCAAGGTAATACTGACAAAGAAAAAGATCGCCGGAAAAGATATTCAACTATCCTCTTATAAATTTAAACGAGGTAAATGAGGGTTGCAAAGAAAAATCCAAATGCAAAGATCTCTACCTCTACAAAACAACCACAAGAAATTCAAAAATAAATCCAACTTTAATTAGATTTAGATCTAATTTTAGGTGCGTTTTAAATGAATATATATTGATTAAAAACTCCTCAGGATAAACAATAATAATAATATTACTAATATCTTAAAATGTTAGTGCAAAAAACTTTAATGGCATAAACAAATATTTTAAAACATTATTTAAATATTACCAGCCCAAAATATATAAAAGAAAAAGAGTATATTCCCTCCTCACAATAGGGGCAATAATACAGTTCAAATTATAATTATAATGACAAATAGTCAATTTTTCCAAAAAATTTTTTAGAATAAAAATATTTTTCTTAACTTTATTTAATATTAATAGTCCAATTGCAGGATACTTTTACCAAGGTAGTTCCAATTTTTAAAAAAATATATTTTAAGAAGTTTATTAATCAATTCAAGTTCTCGACCTTATGGCATATTGGCGGTTGCCGCCACATTAAAAAAAAGTGTTAAAATTTAAAACTTCTCTTCGTTTATCTGTAGTGAGTTATAAAATGAAAATGATTATTATAATTTTTGTAGAAGATTAGTCTAAAACATTTTTTTACCCAGCTACAGTCTCTTAATATTAAATGACATTAAATGAACAATTTAACAATTTTTATTCATATTGATTTTCGCAAATAAATTTTATTACATTTCTAAGTGAATAAAAATATATAAAGAGAATCCAAAAAGAAATAAGTAAATAAAATGGTATTATTTTATAATAAAGGAATCCATCAAAGCCAAAGTCCAAATAAAACCAGTCCGAGTCAAGACGATTCGATTTATAAGTTAATTCAATTTCGATGCGGAGATTTCCCAAAACAAGTCCACTGAGAGAGAAATCTGCCGAGGGGTGAACCAAGTGTTATATCACCCGCAAAATTGGCTAGCAAACTTCTAGATAGTATATATACATTTCTAAGTTGGGTCGGCAATTGGTGATTTGGCGAGGCTGGAGATGGAGGAGAGTGGGATGTTATTGGGGGTTATTGATCCCAATTTATTTAAGAATATTTTTGTGTGGTGATTGAACGAAAGCCGACTGAACTTCATTCGGCTTTGACTGGATTCCTTCAAAAGAAAGGGTGGGTTTAGAGAGAGAGAGAAAGATTCGCCTCCCCTACCACTACCACCCATCCCTTTTAGACATCCCCACCACCCTTATTTCCCTAGTTCTAAAAGAGAGGGGGAAGGAACCTTTGCAAATAAACACATCGTTCGGAAATAATAAAAATAGATGAAGGAAATATTTAAAGTCTGCAAGTGCAAGATACTTCCTTCTTCATCTGAGAGAATATGTGATCATGGAGTGTCTGTTTGAAAAGAAATATTCTTGTGTGAGGGGAAGTTGGTTTTGGTTGTATGAGAGAAGAAATACGAGAAATCGCCTAAGGGCGTCAAGGCGGATAACTAGGGACCAAGAAAAGAACCTACGGCAAAAACAAAGTAAGCACGGCTCAACGGTACAATATATATATATATATACGCACTCCGATAACTTCTTTTTTGCTTGCTACAGAGTGAAAAAAGGAAAATATTAAGAAAACCCTCCCCCGACGGATTTTAATTAAAGTCGGCCAAAGCACATTTTGAATTGAATGAAATATAAAGAAAAGCGGAATCGGGATTATTTAAGTAAATAATTAATATGAAATTAAATGATGATTATCACAATAAAAAATAATAGTTTTAAATTTTAATTATCTATTGTATAATACTCTCCAATGCTTAATAGGTGGAGAAGGGCGATCACCCCACCCAAAAAAAATCAAGAAAAATTATCCGTCTCTTACCTAGAGCAATAATAGACGAAATGTTGTGTCGATGAGGGGTGAAATAATAATGTTATTGCAATACATATAGGGCTAATTATATTTATTTAATTCACATTTCCGAAAAAATAGAGTCTAGTTGACAATCTAACCCTCGTTTCCCGCTTTCCATGTACCCGCAAAACGTGAGAATAGACTCTATTTTTTCGGAGATGTGAATTAATAAATAATAATTAAATAAATATAATTAGCCCTATACGTATATTGCAATAACATTATTATTTCCGCCCTCATGGACACAACATTTCGTCTTTTGGAATACTTTTTTCTAGATTAATATAAATAAATTTATCAGCATATTATATTTTTAATCAAAAGTAAAAAAAAAAAATATTTGATTATCCTGACAAAAATTAATTATTTTACTACCAAGGAAATTAAATTTAAATTAATGGGGAAATTGATTTTTACTTTATTCTGAAATTCATTTTAGAAAATTTAGGCAATCCATATTTATTAAGAACAATTTCCGGATACCATATATCACAATGATAGATTGAGGAGAATTATAATTCCTAATCAAAGCCGAGTGTCTTATGACTCGCGATGGAGAAAAAAACAGACAAAAAAAGGGGCTTTGTAGACACACAAACGCTATAAATTCTTGCCATCAATATCAATTGTAGCATCATTACGGTGGCCGAAGAGAAGTAAATCAAAGTTTTTATGTGTTTGTGTGATATATGAAAACTGGCAAAAGAACGTCAAGTTGTTAGAGAGATATGATAGGGCGAGAATGTTATCTTACCAAAAAGCGAAGAAAGAAATCGCGCATAGAAGAAGAAGAAGAAGAAGAAACTTACCTAGAACAAAAGAGAAATATTTTATTAATCATTCGATAGATAAATTAAAATTAATTTATAACAAAGACAAAGAAATAATTTTCCATGGCTTTTTTTTTGGCTCTGGAAAGGCATATAAACTTGAACAATAAATATTAAGGAAATAATTGTCGTCCATATATATATATATATTTTAATTGGTAGTCAAATTTTTTAAAACTACAAACTCTTGGGTACCTCTTTGGCTTAATAATCCAAGCGGCAGAGGTTCACTTCAAGTCCTAAACGAAAAATTGGCTACCAATTATTTTCAATAAATCCATATCCATAACAGATATCTCAATATTTATTAAAAGGAATTATTATTTACAGTTATATGGCCTTCAATGTCTAAAGACAAAAAAATGATTTATTTTTAATCCAGCCGTTTTTGATACATGGGGTCTTTTCTAGGGAAGTTTGGTGTGATTGATTGGAGGCGTTTTGGAAGGAGCCTTCTCTGTTATAGAATTTGGACTAAAATAAGAAGTTTATATATTTAAATTATTTGCTTAAATACTTAATTGTTCCTAAAATAACTTTAATACATCTATATATATCAACTGTCAAAAAATAAGTTCGCTTAAAAAGGAGAAAGACCAATTTATTAAATGAAAAAGAAAAGTTTCCAAGTGGACAGATGATATTTGATCAAAGTAATTAATTAAACTTTTTGATATAATTTTTGACTCAAATCAATAGAGAGAATTGGATTTTCTTTACTTTTTTATTCCAAATTTTTTGAATTGATAAGTTTGTTACTAATTCACGAGTCTATTTTGAGGCTCCCAAGGATCTAAATGTGTCAAATTGTCACATATTTTAAAATTACCAATATAATCTCACTACAACTCCATAATTGTAAAAAAAAAATTCGCAGAGCTTTATGAATAATATAGTAATATAGTCTATATTAATTAAACTAGGGGGAAAAAGAAACAAGTACATTATTTTCTCGAAAATTTCAAAAGTGAAATCTAAATATAAATAAAAGCAATTACCAACAACAAGTGTGCATAAATTTTTTTTAGGAATTCAGGGTATTTAAGAGCTAATGTTTACATAAATTTCTCGTAAACTAGTCAACTCAGTTAAATGCAGATAGGGGACCCCGAGTGTATGTGTGGAGGGGGTGATTCACGCATTTGAAAATGCACAAATCCTATAAACTCAGTAAAGGGTATTTGCAAAGTGCAGGCTGGTTTCAATGGGTTCTGATGGCCTGCAGGCCGTTCCTCCCTCCCCCCCCTACCCTCTTGATACCCACTAGTGGTGAACACACGTACAGTACAAGGACAAAGAGCATCCTCGTTGAGTACCGGCCCTACAAACACCATTGTTTGGTACTCCATGTTTGTTGGCACTCATCGGAGGTTGGCTATGTGCGAAGCCACTAGTCGCTAATATATTTGCACATGGAGAGATGCGAATTTGAATTGAACAATAAATTTAAAACAATATCTCTACAATAATAATATTTCAGAAAGGAATTTTTCACTATCACCAAACTTGGATACAAAAAGCTCAAAGAGTCCAATTTATAGTTACAAAAAAAATTTAATATTGTCATAAGTTTTTAATTATACACGAGTGGAATTAAAATTGTTTATTTATAGTTTTGTAAAAAATTAATAATAAGAGCTGAATCAAATGAAAAAAGTAGTCTCAGCTGTGATAAATTCCACTCAGTTTGCCATTGCTCTCGAGTTGCTCTAATAAAAATTTCCTAAAATTCAGTTAAGGAAAATATCTTGACATTATCAAATTCTGACACAAAACCGTCTGTGTTACATTTTCTTTAAAGATCTTTTAGATAGTTAACTAATATTCCTCATAAAATCAAGTTTATTTAATTAAAATTTTTTGGCAGATTCGTCCACTAAGAAGTCTCGAAATTGAACGCTTGAAAAAAAAGGGGATTACACTTCGGGCTTTTGATATATTCATAAAATAATAATTTTAATGGATAATTTATTGTCTTCTGGCGGGTTAATATTTATAACTTTTTGAAACTATAAGCAGTTTTGCCTATTTGAGAAGTATTCAGGTCAAAAATAACTATTATAAATTAAAAAATTAAAAGTTGAATAAAATAAATCTTTGTTGGAGATATTAATATTTGGAATAATATTAAAATTATATAAAATATTAAATAACTTTGTTTTTGTTAATTTGATTTTAAGAAATAAAACTGAATATATTTTAAAGTGAAAATGGAAAACATTTGACAAAAGGGTGATATAATGGAATTTGAAAACAAAGCTAGGAATTAAAAAAAAAAAAAAAACAGAAAAAAAGGAACGCGCAAAAAAGTCCGCAGTCAAAAGAATAAATAGTTATAATTAACTCAAATTGAAATGAAATAATTCCTTGATTAAAGGACAACCAGGGTAACGGTAGTGAAAAAAAAAACTTTTTATTAATTAAAAGTTTAAAAATTGGGATAAATGACTGATTAAGATCAATTACGGTAATTTGTTTCAAAAAGACGAACAAAAAAAATAAAGAATGATGTGTCTATTTTTTTTTTTTGAAGCCTCCGATGGGAAGGGAGGGGGGAGGGGAAGGTTTGAGTGCCTTCAGCGAGGGTGGAAACGAACCAAGGGATCGAATCCGAGTGGACGGCCATAAGAAAAGAGAGAGAGAGAGAGAGAAAAAAGGAAAAGTCCGAGGTGGCTTCTTTCAAAATACTCATCCTACAGGATCGGACAGGAATAAGGGAACCTCGGCCAAGGAAAGAGCCAAAGCGCCGCAAGCAAGCAAGCAACCCAAGAGAAAAAGTTTTACAAGATAGATACAATTTAAGCCAGCGAAGCTTTTAAGGACCCCCAGGATCGTAACATAATAGTGAAAAAGAAAGGGAAATCGAAAAACTGGTACCACGAGATATCGCACCCATCTAACACATATTTAAACCAGAAAAAAATAGTTTGAAACAAAAAAAAGTATCGAAACTATTAAAACAATTCACTTCCATTTTATTCAAAGGAAGAAAAAAAACATAGGATTTTATTTTAGATATCAATATGAATTCGTTGTAAAGTTTTTAAATTGGAATGTTCTCGTTCAAACGATAAAAAAAAAAACAAATCTAATTTTAAACGGATATATATTTTGTTGATAGAAATAAGATATAAAATTGTAAAGGAAATTTTATTAAGGCGTTTATGAAAAAAAAAAAGTAATTGTTAGAGATATCAAAACCAGCTAAAAAGCAAATGTAAACTCATATTACAAATCCCTATCATTTGATTCATTCATATTATTTTTTTTTTTTGACCTTCGGTATCAGAGGCGATAATACATTTATACATATATATTTTAATTTGATCATGCCCTTTATCTGTCCACATTTATTTTAATTAATTATTGTTTTTAACCAAGCCGCCTGAAGTTTAAGTTGAAATCGGGATAGGAAATATTATAATTAAATTAAATAATATATATAAATAATAAAATAGCTTCAAAAATTGAAAATAGATTTTCCATAAAAATGGTGATTATTTGTGACGTAAGGGCGTTAGGTTACATTCAATTGTTCCTCCTGTTTTTTTTTTTTTTTTTTTTTTTTTTTTTTTTTTTTTTTTTTATTCCTTTTTTTTATATAAAAGTCTATACCTTTGGGATTTGATATTTTCATGACAAAATTAACTTTTGTAAATGTTGAAAAGTGAAATGATTTTGTACGATTATAATATCATTACTCCGATTTCATTTTTATTGTTTAGTTTTAAGTACGGACATATTGTTAAAGAGGTCTTTTAAAAATAGAAATAAAAATACCTATTTATCATATGAAAAATAAAAATTCGAAAATTCATAATTCTATTAATAGGAATGGCTTATTAATAGTTAATTTTTAAAAAAAATTAATTTACAAATTTGAAATTGAATTTTTATCACACTTAAACTAATTCTAAATAATACATACAACTTTTTTTTTGTCTTTTTGGCATCTGAGGCCATATAAACATTAAATGATATATAATATAAATTTATTCACAATACAAAGATCCAGGCATATTTATTTTTATCAATGTGGTTTCCTGGGATCCGAACCTACCTCCCTTGGCTTTGAAGGTTAACAATATTAACAATGGCAATATCTTAGTCTCCCGGCCACGGGGAAGGAGGGAGGGGGTGGATTCAATATAAAGAATAAGCCAAACTTATTACTTTCTGATTTCTATTTTAGAATATAGAAATAATTCCTTTCTTTAAAATTCATAAATATTCTCAGATAACTTCTTTATCATTTCATTTAAGGATTTAAAACCATCATAATGCGAACATGATAAAAGGGCTTAAATACGAGAAGACAAGTAAAAAAGAAAATGAAACCTTAATCATCTCAACTTTATATATTTTTTTTTTAATATTTCAATAATATATTTAAAATAATGAAAAAAAGAAAAAGTTTAAATAGATTTATAATAATAAAAAAAAAAGATTAGAATCTATCTGCTTTATGTATTTATATATAAAGTTAGAATTTGAAAGCGTTAAAAGAAAATCGACAGTTAAATCCAGATTGTGAAAGAAGGAGGATTGGCGTAAATACACACAACAGTCAGTGTATTTGAAAGCTGATTAAACACAGGGCCAAGGCAAACAGAGGCTGTGAAAGGCAAAACATTGTAGGGATTGAGTGGTCCAAAAAGAGGTTCGAGTCCATCTATTTATATATAAATATATATATATATATATACTCTAGTATATAGAACAAGTACATCCGAAAGCAGAGGCCGATACTGCTGGTGTTTTACGAGCGAATCGCGTAGGGCTGCCAAACAAACGCACTATTTCATTTTATTTTTTATGGTTTTTTTTTTTTCGTTATCTATACGATTTATTTCCATGACACGAAACCAGAGAGTTAGGTGTGTAGAATGGGGTTGACGAGGGTGGAGTATGAAATCGACGTTGTTATCGCCCTTAGGTATTAAAGATGCTGAAATCGCATACAGATTCAATCACTCAAAGGAAAAGAAAAATTTACAAATAAAATCAGCAAATAAATAAAAAATACAAATTAAATTAAATAAATGATACTATTTTTGAAGGGGATATACGAATAATTATTAAAAAAGACCGAAGAAGCCTGTCTCTTAGTACTGAGGTAGAGGTCACGCTACGCCACCTAACAATGATTTCTCTTCTTGCCCGGAGTGACAAAAATTTATTTATATTATATTATAATTGCCATCAATTAAAATAAGGACGGAGTCTAAATGGCCTCAGATGCCGAAAAGGATTTTAAAAAAAAACGTGAGATAGTTCAACAAAATGGAAGAGAATTTAAGAATATTTTTTTTTCTTTTTCGGCAGTCGAGGCTTTATACACTCATTCCATATTTATAAAAATTGGTAGCCAATATAATTTAAATAAATAAATAACAAAATGGGAAAAGAACCTCATTAGATCATGAAGTAAGAGCTTTACCTCCGACCTAAACGACACAGACTCTTAATGTGTTTTTTTTTTCTTTTATGGATATGGAAAAACATATTTGTTCCAGATAATCTCTTTAGAAGAGTTTATGTTAATAAAGATTTTCTTTTATAAAATTTTTTATTCATTAAAGAGAATAGGGTGGCACTTCGGCACGCCCACGTGACCTGTGACGTCATATGATTTTTGGCGGGAAATTTAAAAAAA